>JAODKE010000007.1:9112474-9125315 GCA_026779605.1 Mormyrus hasselquistii | reverse complement strand
CCGGGGGGGGGGGGGGGTGGGGGGCCCCCCCGGTGGGTAGAAAGGGAGCAGGGGGGGGGGGGGGGGGGAGGAGGGGGGGGGGGGGGGGGGGGGGGGCGTCCATTCAGCCGCGAGCTGGGAGCACTGGTCTGTGCAAAATGAGGTCTGCTTAAAAAGGGCACCCCTGGGGACCTTCGAGGCTGAACCTGCATGATGAGACTGTCATCCGCCATCAGCAGGGACCTGCATCTAACTATGCGCTTCTGACGTGTTCCCCCTTCCCGCAACACCCGGCTGCAATTTGCGTCCGTGATGGTTTTCTTGGCTCCCCGCGGGGACCGACTCGCCCCCTCCATCACCCGCTTCCCAACACTCCGGTTATCCAAATAGGGATATCATTTCCATTAGCCGGAAGAGGGAGGGGAAAATCAAGACACCAGACCAGACGGTCCTGGCAGCGCTCGTAACGGTCTCTGTGATATGGGCTGACAGCTCCGTTATGACAGAGCGCAGCCCTTGGCCCAGCGCTGCGTTGCCTTTTTAATTCCCTCCTAAACTCTAATCAGACCTGCAATGTGTTTAGATGTCTGCGACTGCCTGATTAGAGGCTGTCAAGGACGCTCTGTAAATAAAGCATCCAGGCTTGAAGCGGAGGAACTGAGTCCCTTTACGAAAATGACGTGCCTAGTCTGGAGCAGGGGGTAGCCAAAATGTAGCGTTATCCGGAATCATGTGACCTGCAGTGAAATAAACAGCAAATCAGCATGCTGCATTTCAGCTGCCAGAGAGACTGGGCATCAATGGCAGCGGACTGGAGAGATGTTACTTCCACGCAATAAGATCACTGATATTCCTTGCATAGAAAGGCGTCTTGGAGGTCATGGGTACACCCGGGAGGTCAGACAGCTGATTGGTGAGGCCTGAGCTTCACCGATCTTCTGTCACTGCCTGTCACTCCGACTCCCAGTCCGATGCACATGTAAAGCAGAGGTCAAGGGGCCGACGGCTTTGAGGGGAACGAGCGGCCGTTCGGTATGACCGTGAAACGCCTCTGCGTCTGATTCACAGCACAAAGCCTCTGCCCCGCAGTCTGGCTTTTATCAGACTTTGTACATCAGCACATACAGGAAAACGTGCGGAAATATGGTCAGTAAATGCAATATGTACATACTTGAGAAACCAAAGACCACAGCAGAAACAAATAAATGGGTTCTGGGCTGTTGCTGATTAAGAACACAGGATAGGGTAGCGTTAATGAGGAAATTTTATAAGAAACTTCTAGCAATCTTTCCACTGAGGGGCCTCAAAAATGTGGGGTGGCTCAAAATACTAGAAAACTAGTTGGTCAGCCTCTACTGTAGGGTTTCCCAATACGGTCCTCAGGGACACACAGCCAGTCCACGTTTTTGCTCCCTCCCAGCTCCCTGCCAGACAGTCCACATTTTTGCTCCCTACCGGGAGATGGGAGGGAGCAAAAATGTGGACCATCTGTGGGTCCCTGAGTACCGGATTGGGAAACAGTGCTCTACAGCAAGCAACCTAGAATGCTACCCCTGTGCTGTGTATGTGGAGTTTGCATTCACAAATCCAAAGGCATGTAGTTAGGCTAACTGGCACCTGGCCAAAGTTCTTGATTGCAAGTGTGTGTATATGCCCAGACTGGCATCCTGTCCAAAGTGTGCCCAAGCCTAGTGTGCTGTCCTGTCTGGAAGAGGTTCCAGGATAAGTAGCTGAACGATAGATTAACGTTTGGCTACATGCTAATGCTAATATTGACAATATTGAATTAAGATTCAACTGAGAAAAACAACGACTTGTTTGTTGCATTTCTGTGCTTTGCTCGCCCACATCGCCCCCAGAGAGTCTCCTGGACGAGAAGCGATGTTCCACACTAGACTCCAGCTCAGAGGTGGAGGCGGCTTGGAGAAGAACAGCCACCGTGTGAATCCTCCGGAGCCACGGGGCAGTTTACTGGAGAACCAAAGCAGAGCGACATGCCAGCGATGCCGAATTTAACCTGCCCAACTTGGCAAAAAAACGAATGCCACGAATGAACTATTTTTTCGAGGGCAGCGATATCCAATTGGGCCAGTGTTCTGGCACATATGTAACATGACAAAATGGCCTACCCCCAGAGATAGACCCAGCTGCTAATGGATCTGGATGGTACTATCTGATGCTTAATAGAAATCTCACAGACCGTTAGGGCTTGTACACTGGGGCGCCATGTGGAGGGGCCCCCTATCCAGCCAGAGGAGCAGTCAAATGAGCCCTAAAATCAGTCTGCATTAACAATACGCGTGTTTTTTTGTAATAAAACGCACTTTTGTCGAATCCGAAGGGATACGAATTGAGTTCATGCAGCCTATTCAATGCTGGACAATTTAGATGTAATTTACTAAACATGCCCTCAAAAAGAGCAGAGCAGAAGACGTTCCTTCGGCCTCAGCAGAGCAATTTAATTCCATAAGCTAGTGGTCTGATTTCACACGATGACATTTCTTAAGTTCCTCACCAAAGACGAGGACCACCTGATCATCCACCCATCCGAAGCCTGTCCTGGAAGCTCCGGCAGAGGCAGGGAACAGCCCCGGATGGGGAGCCAGCTGGTGTGGAAATCCTAGCTTGCATTCAGCATGTATGGCTATTTAATTCAATTACTTGAGTTGCTGGGAGGCCAGCGCACTGACTCAGCGGGTAGCGCTGCTGCTTCACGCCTCCACTCTATCTGTCTGTGTGGACCTCGCATCTCCTTCTACTCATATTGTGCTCTGGGCAGTCAAGTTTCCTCCCACAACCCTTAAGACATACAGTTTACGCTAATAGGCATCCCGTGTAAGCCTTGTTTCCTGTGCTACCTGAGATAAAATCCGGGTCCTCTGGCACTGCTGACCAGGATAAGCGGTCAGGAGATTATTAATCAAGTGTATCTTTTGCTTATATCTTCTCTTCTGACCAATAGTTTCGGTCCAAATTAGCCCGCAATTAAGAACGAACTGTTTAAAAGCAGAGTATGCTCAGTGTTTGCTTCTGTATGAAAGTTGTACAATGCTTCCCTGTACATAATTATTAAGCAAATTATTATTACTAATAAAATAGGGCAAATTACGTGAAAACAGGGCACTACGTGACATCGCTAAGGTCACAAAGACTGACACATACCCTCCACTCAACAAGGCATGCATGGAAAAATATTAGTGATGGACACAGACTCGTCTCGAGGCTGAATTTACATATGGTTTGTGGACAGATGAGGTGAGAGTGACTCTTGATGGAGCAGGTAAATGGGCCAGTGGATAGACACCTGTAGGCACCAGAAAAGTGGTGCAGGAGTGATGTTGTGGGCTGCAGTTATCAGTGATGAACTTGTAAGACCTTTCTGACTTGCACTGACCCTAAGAAAATTAGTCAATTTCTGCCAAATTCAAAGATACCTTCTTCAAACACTGGTACAAGAAGAAGTCGGCAGCTTTCTATAAGGTTATGCTATTCCTGCAGGACAACGCCCCTTCCATGCATCAAAGTCTTCCATAGATTGGCCTAGAAAGGTTTGAAAGGTGATTGAATTATGACCTGCCCCCCTTCATCACCTTACTTATCCTTCACTGAGAACTACTGGGCCTTAATAAAGTGTGAGATTTTCCAAGGTAGCAAGTAGCTCACTTCTGAGAGCAGCCTCTGGGAGGCGGTACTAGCCGCCTCAGCCAATGCAAGATGGGATCAAATCAACAACTTGACTGGTTCAATGGACCAGCTCATGATGGTCATTGAGAAGGAAAGTTGCCATACAGGAAATTTAACATTTTCTCACTACATCCCTAAATAAATGTACTCAGAGCAAAAAAACGTCTGAATTCACTTTAAGTTTGGGTAAAAATTCTCTTCATGAATAGTACTTGCCTAGTAATTTGGCACTTATGAATGAAATAGGATTAACTATATGGGCATCTGAGTACATGTCTCAGCCGGGGGTTAAGTTTAGGCTTAAAGTTAGGCTTAGGGATGAAGTTGAATTAAAGTTGTTCATTCATTTCCGAATTTTGTGAGCCACCACTACGTTCCTTCCTGATGTGACATCATCTGCCGTGTCACTCAGGACCAATTAATACTCTTAACCCAGCCCTGCTGAAAAAACTTCAATATTCAAATGAATGTTCAGCTGTTTATATGAGTCTGGCAAGTATATTTTTTTCCAAAAAATTAAGTACAAAATTGAATATGAACATGAATAATTGATTTATCAGCTTCTACCTGTAGGCTCATGATCTGATCTTATTATCTTATTAACATTTATGACCTTAACATTATTGACAGCTCTATCAAAAGCACCACATAAGTCTTTGGATTTGATCCCATGACCTTCTGGATACAGACACAGAGCCCTAAACTACCTCATCGGACGTCAAAACCCGGTGAAAGAAGAGATTACGAGGAGGTGGGGGCACAGGATTCGCGAGGCATGAGCATTATTAAAGGCCATAAAGTTTTAGTCACTTTTAAGAAATTCCCTCCCAAACTTTCATCCTTAACGTCATTAATATCACTTCACTCCCACTATTAGCTTTTGAAAGATTAAAGCAGGAGTACCGGCAGGTACATCATGTCTTCCAGGAATAGAAATATGAGTCCCTTACAACTGCTCACCTACACCGTCCAAACATCCATGCATGGTTCACTTCTCCAGATTATAAAGGCCGGGCTGCTTCGCATATATCTGTATTTTAAGAAGAGGCCTTAAAGGGAGTATGTTGTTGGTTCACATATTATTAAAGGACAACAGGTCAGAAATCCACGTCTTGTGAGACATCGGCTCCTCATAATGCCCGCAAACTGTTAATATTCTTCCCTCATCTCCACACTTCAAGGTCTTTGACTGTCGGATGTGTGTCGCCACCCTACATTATCGCGTCATACTTGAATTATCTCCGCTGACACTCGCCGTGCCTCCTTGGGAATTCCACAAACACGGCCAACTTTCTCAGGCTAAATCCACACTCTGGGACGGGGAGGGGGGCTGGAGGTGGGGGGGGGGGGGGGGGGGGGGGGGAGCAAAAAGAACAGAGCCGACCAGTTTACTAGGGGGCTGTGGCTGCAAGCCCTTAAATAACAATAGTGAAAAGGCAAGCAAAACGAAGCGAGGAGCTTCACAGCCGAACCTTGTCAAAAACATTTAACACACCGCATAGATTCTGTTGATAACAGCAGACACGGATGAAAAAGTAGAATAACACCATACTGTGGCACGAAATCCCATTACTTTGTTGTTGCAGACCGTTTTTACACGAACAGAAAAGAAATTAGGAGCAACGGTACTGACATCCACAGAAATGAATCGCAATAAAGCGCGTAACAGCGTGCAGCGCAGTATACGATATATTGCTTCATTAGCGCTAAATACTAGACGCCAGACTTTACTGCACCTGTAACTGTATTGTTGTGTAGTATAATCCCATATACTACATTCATTTAGACGACTTTATGGACTTTGGTTTTTAGGAAGATTGGTAATACTTCTGCATTAATAAAAGGGACTGAAATTCAGAAGACAAGTGATATATGTAAGTGGCATTTGTTTCATCCTTATTTACAAATAAGGATGATAATTTAAGGCAAGTCCTCGATTCCAATTCATAGCCTAGATAAGTTTAAGCAAAGCCGTCAAACTAGAGCTTCCTCACCCATGATGTAAAGCCGGTACATATAAATTTTATGATTTCGCCGATTTTAAACATAAGAGCCTGAAATCCACAGAGAGCCCGTCAAGCGCAATAAATAATTCAGCAGCCCGGCATGAAGTGCACCGCCGCCTGTGCAGGATGGCCGGAGTCCGGCATAGCGCACCCACACACACGCCTTTCCGTGAAGGACACCGAGGTCTGGTGCTCGCTGTTCATTCCGCCAAAGATCACACTACCTGCTTACGGTGTATCACCAGATAGCGCATCTATTTCCTCCAGGACAGATTTCACTGCGTCTCAACGCGCATCTTCGCTACCCAGTTAAACTGCTCCGAACTTAACTGCTCTGATTCAGATACGCACACAAATTCGTACACACGTATTCATATAAATCATATAAATCAGTAGAATAATTTCGATAGTTATCGTGTAAATACTTGTAAGAAAGCTGATGGGCTACCTGAACTGGTTCCCAGGAAGGTTACTGTGACAAACTCCGGAGCAGCCGACCACACAGCCAGGCTGAGCGGGGTCGACACCGCACAGCAAAGGCGCCCTGATGCTTCATAAGTCACCCTAAGCATATCTGACCCGAGGAATATCAATCGCTCCTACGCTCTGGTAAAACCTATGGAAGACCACGGCAGCAGCTTTTATTGTTCCCCACAAGATGTAAAAAAAAGTGCCGCAGATTCCAGAATGAAACTCGGCATCGTTCGTTTTTACAAAAACAAAAACAGGCGCACCTGTCCGCATTTCACCCCCATCGTCGTATTAGCTTTCGGGGACATCGGCAGACACAACCAGCGCAAAGCATCACATCACGCCGCGCGTCCCGACGACCCCATTTCACGCAGTATTAATGAAACCATAGAGCATTTGACAACTTACCAACAAAAGCAATGTAGACTTAAAAAGCCGTTAATGATTCTCCTTTCCGGCAGCGAGAGCGGGCGCCGCTCCTCACACAGCCTCCGATGAGCCCGTGGTCACGCAGACACTGCCCGTAAGCCCCGGAACCTGAAAAGCATAAAACGCAGAAAAATAGGTGGTCGGCCCCGGAACCTGTGTAACGGAAGGCGCGCAGCAATGCAGCTCGCGGCTCGTCAATCTGCCAAAGCGACGGGGCCGCCGCTCGGAGGCGCACGCGGGGGGCGTTTCCGCCCCCCGCCGGTCCCCACGGCTGCCCTTCGTCCAGTAACCACAGCGATAATACTAGGGGTCAAACACGAAGACGTCTCTCTTCATACCCAACCTGAGCCGAAATGTTGCCAAATTCCATAATAAAACAGCAATAAAGATTTCAGACTGAATGAAAAATGTCACAGAGATTATTCATTTTCTCTTAATACACGGCATTTGCTTGCCCCAGATTGGTGTTTCATATGCAAAAGGTGCATCTGTCTTTAACTTAATTAACTCGATGAAGAAGAAATCTGTTGTGGGGAATTGTGCTGGCTTCTACTAATGGCATTATGCATTTTTGGGGCAGGTGTTACTATTTTACAAATGTGACTAAATATTTTGCCATTAGAGAGCGTCGGGCTTACAGACATGGGCAGCTGTGGCTTAAAACATGCATGCAGTCAAGGTTTACAGCTCAAAATATTATCCTGACCCTGTGCATACATATCCTTCTTTTCAAAACAAGGTGTCATTAAATGCAAAAATTTTAATACAAACCAATGTAAATATGGGAGATTTGTTCCAGACAATAACAGCCAGTACAGAGACTAGCCAGAATCCAGGCGCAAAGACTCTCCGGGCTCTTTAAAAGAAGCTGGTCATTGGCTCCCACAGCTTTCCCTGGGCCGAATCTTCTTTCAGATGCAAAGCAAGCATTGCAGTATATGATGGCTATGCAGCCAGGCGAGCTGTCTGTGGGCTGTGCCATAGTAATCTTGATAAGCTGCCTTTCACTCTCACTTTCGATTTGGGCCAGGCATTCTGACATCTGGGATGTGGCTCTTGCTTTACAAAAGTAATCCCTTTAAGTGCCTTCAGACATCAGTGCGACCGAGCTCCGGAAACCTGTTTGCGTTTCTGCTTGTCCTCAGTTGTTCCACTAAAGCTTTAATACTGTAGAACATAAAGGGGGAAGGAGAATTGATGACTTATGCAAGCGTTTTGCTTTCTTTGAAGATGAATCATCAGATGTGAGTCCAAAAGCTATCCCGTAACAATCACAGTATAATCAGGAATGCATGGCTATATGTCGCCATGTCGTAATGAGTACCGCCGTGCTCAGTGTCAACATCAACTTAAAAATATAATTCACAGTTATCTGGGATGCTGTCTCTCTTTTCAGCGTTACAGAGGAGGGACAGGAACTGGGTCAGCACAATGACTAGATAAATGCACAAGAAAAACCAGACTACCTAAAGGGTGCCCATAGAACATGAGGAGAATTTGCAAACTGCTGAGGCGTGCAGAACAGGGGCTGGATTCAGACCCCTAGCCTTGGAGGGGTGACGCCACAGGGCTAACCATTATGCTAACTTCCTGATGAAAAATAATTGTTAAACAATTACAAAGCCAAAAAAATAAAGATCAGGTTTCTGAATTAACATCATACCTCTGGCCACTTGATGTCACCTCATTTTACAGCAAGAAGAAACTGTAAAGGACAGATCAAATACAGTATATTGCCAAAAGTATTGGGACACTTGACACACTCATGAACTTTAATGACATCCCGTTCTTAATACATAGGCTTTAATATGGAGTTGGCCACCCTTTGCAGCTGTAACAGCTTCAACTCTTCTGGGAAAGCTGTCCACAAGGTTTAGGAGTGTGTTTATGGGAATTTTTGACAATTCTTCCAGGAGAGCATTTGTGAGGTCAGGCACTGATGTTGGACAAGAAGGCCTGGCTCACGGTCTCTGCTCTAATTCATCCCAAAGGTGCTCTATCGGGTTGAGGTCAGGACTCTGTGCAGGCCAGTCAAGTTTCTCCACATCAGACTTGCTCATCCATGTCCTTATGGATCTTGCCTTGTGCACTGGAGCGCAGTCATGTTGAAATAGGAAGGGGCCATCTCCAAACTGTTCCCACTAAGTTGACACATGAAATTGTCCAAAATGGCTTTGAATGCCGCAGCATTACGAATTCCTTTCAGTGGAACTATGGTGTCAAGCCCAATCCCTGAAAAACAACCCCACACCATAACCCCCCCCTCCACGAAACTTTACACTCGGCACAATGCAGTCAGGCAAGTACCCGTCTCTTGGGAACCGCCAAACCCAGACTCCAATCAGATTGCCAGACAGAGAAGCGTGATTCGTCACTTCAGAGAACACGTCTCTTCTGCTCTGGAGTCCAGTGGCGGTGTGCTTTAACCTCTGCATCTGACGCTATGCATTGCGCTTTGTGATGTAAAGCTTGGGTGCACGTGCTCGGCCATGGAAACCCATTCCATGAATGGCCGACTTCTGCACACTGTTTGCCTCAGCATGCGTTGTTCCTGCTCGGTGATTTTACATGGCCTACCACATTGTTGTTGCTGTTGTTCCCAATTGCTTCCACTGTGTTATAATACCACTAGATTCAAGATTCAAGAGGTTTATTCATCACGTACACAGTTGTAAACATACAACATGTAATGAAATGTAACCCTGGTCACTCCAAGCAACTGTGCATGATAAGAGAATAATAAAACAGAAACAGTCAAAAGAAGGTAACAGATAAGTGCACAGCCTGATCGGAGAGATCCAGAAGGCGTCTGACCTCGGCCGCACCATCTCTGCTCTGCTCTAACAGTCGAACGTGGAGTATTTAGTAGCGAGGACATTTTACGATTGGACTTATTGCACAGGTGACACCCTATCACGGTACCACGCTTGAATTCACTGAGCCGTCAGAGCTACCCATTCTTTCGCAAATGTTTGTAGAAGCAGTCTGCATGCGTAAGTGCTTGAAATGATTGGAACACCTGAATTCAATGATTTGGAGGGGTGTCCCAATGCTTTTGGCAATATAGTATATGTGCAAAACATACAATGAGATGAGAAAAAAAACACACATGCACTCCCCTTTCACTGCCCAAAGACTCTTCTTACGAGGAAATGGTACATCTTAGAACAGGCCCAACATCATTCTAAAAATGCATAAAAGACAATATTGTGATCTAAGATTCAGCTGAGGAAAAAGCCTCAGCATGACTGCAATTGATCAACTCGCTGAAGTAAATGCTGCACTGGGCTACTACTAAGCCAAAGCTAATGACTATCCTGTAAATCTAGCAGCATCGTCTTCGACCTTTCCGCTGCCTGTTTGAAACGCCTTTGTTCATTATGATACAGGATCATTGTGGCAATGAACATTAAACTTTGAAAAAATTTATATACAGTCGAAATTTGGACTTCTGAAACCTACTGTTGTATTTGCTCATATCCCCTTGGACACCCGCAGTGTATTAAAAATCAGACTTTCTCCACCCATTCTACAGCCAGTATAATCAGCTCAGAAGATGTGAAAACAGCAGTTCTGTGCTGGGGAAAAGAATCTTTTATTAGAAAGAAGTAGAAAGGGCAACTGCAAACCTACGGTAAGTCAACACCTAGGCGTTAATGAACAATTTATGTAGATGAGAATGGATTTTCAGCCATCGTCTGGTGGAACAAATTACATGGTCAATGCATCAGGGACAGATGAACCATGCATGTGACAATAAACCACTGTAAAAAAACAGACCACAGTGTGAACTAAGACAGTCTGTCAATTCAAGACAGCTAACATATTCTTTGGAGGTTAGAGCTACAGAAACACCATAGTCAAATGTTTGGATGCTCTAGAATCATCCTGTTACCACTATCTTCGGTGGGGGAGGGGCTTAGCCACCGGCCGTCTCGAGGGAGAGTTGGGTATCTGGGTTTTATCCGTATTGATTAGCTTTGTGTGTCCCTTCTTTCCAATAATGTGTATGTTGTGTTGTTCAGTTTCATTTCATTCCCGGTGACCCCAGTCATGATGCTGGTTCCAAGACTTGTAATGTCCTCCCTTCATCCGCTGTCCACAATCACGGCCAGCCCCTGCGTCACGTGATTCCATTTGAGTTCCACTAGTAGCTAGATTTTTACCTGAATTGAACCATGAAGCAACCTGTATGCATGTGATTTTACAGATAAGTATCAGTCAATGAGAAACAGGATAATGAGGCTTGAATAAACAAGCTTTAATGGGCAGATGCATGTCAATCCCCGATGACAAGCGCCCTCCTGCCCACCTCTGCTCTCTCACCAATTCACTCAGAGTTTCTCTCAGTGAGACCATTTCATGTGTCACAGCAAGTGAGTCACAGATGTGCAGTGGCAGCCACTAACTAAGGAGGGCAGGAGCCAATTGCAAAAGCAGAGCTTTTATTTTGGAAGAAAGCCTTTAAAAGGATCCCAGATATCTGTACCATTTTTGTTAAATTATCAAAAGCAGCAGAAACATTTTGGTTGCCTCCATGGACTGTAGCTAAGTATCTTCACATCATATCTCAGTCACAGTCTGTATGGAACCTCAGGCCTAAGGCCCAGCACAGTCACAGTCGGTAAGGAACCCCAAGCCTAAGTTCCACCGCAGTCAGAGTCTGTACAGAACCCCAGGCCTAAGGCCCAGCACAGTTACTGTCTGTAAGGAACCCCAGGCTTAAGGCCCACTGCTGTTTGGGTACCCAAAGGAGGTGACACATGAGTAATTTGTCTGGCCTTTGTATCAGTCCGATGCTTTTTAAGACACTGACCTGCAGGTTTTCTCTTATTACTTCTCTCTCCTATTCATTGACCCATCACCTGAAAAATAAAACCTGTGTGTTTATCAGAGAACAAGCCACAGATGCAGGGGGAAGGTTGCACTGTCATCAGGAACAACGCGACATGAGGTAAAACAGGCAAAACAAATGTCGTGGAGGACAGACAGACACCTTACGGCTTCCTACTGGCCATGAAGGGTATGTGAGGACCTGGGGGCACCAGACAGTCTGTTCCTCAGAGAGGAGACAGCCCTGTAGCCCAAGAAGAGTCACAAAGGAGCTTGTCGTCTCACAGCGAGTCTCCTGAAGGCCGAGGCACAAGAGGATTACCGTTTTAGCAGGAGACATCCATGGACATCGCCCCAGCAGCAAGACACAGCGAGGTGAAAAAAAACACCCATCACCTGGTCACCTGGCTGATGTTCTTCTGCAAAGTCCACAAAGGATGGTATGACCTGCAGCTCAAAAAATGACTGCTACAGCAACAATAGTCGAGATACAGCAAAAAGTTACTTCCACAGCAAAACAATGCCGGTCGATGTGACAGTGCGGAATTCTTGGGAACCGCCAACAAATGTTGGTTCCTCTGCATGCTCTCTCTTTGTTAAACAGGATCCCTCCGCATGTTCTCTCTTTGTTACACAGGATCCCTCTGCATGTTCTCTTTTTGTTGCACAGTGTTCTTCTGCAAGTTCTCTTTTAGTTACATAGGATTCCTCTGCATGGTCTCTCTTTCTACCACAGGCAATCTGGCTTCCTCTTGTGGGTCTACAACAGTGTTTTCCGATCTTGCCCTCACCGGGAGCTGGGAGGGAGCAAAAATGTGTACTGTCTGGCAGGGAGCTCGCAGGGAGTAAGAATATGGACGGACTGTGGGTCCCCGAGGACAGGACTGGGAAACACAGGTCTACAAAGTCACCATCAGGTATTCCTAACCCTTTGTGTTTGTTTGCCCTGCAATGGAATGAGATCCACAGTCGCCCACTACCTGGGGTAGGCTACAGGCTTGCTGTGACCCTGTACTGAGCCAGCAAATAGTGGATTTATGTGTTCATCCTTGCATTTTGTTGAATTATTATACACAATAGTCTCTGAGGCATATAATGTGACTTTTCCCAAAATGAAACTACATTATTTGTTATTCTGAGAAATTTGTGCATACAACTTGCAACCGACTGTCTAAATTCACATGGACATTTTTTCCCCAAAGAATCAGTGGGCTACTGCTTAAACCCCTCCCACACACCTGTCAGGCACCTGCAGCATGTGGCCTACCAGCTCTGATTGACGTACCGCTTCTCCAATCAGCA
The DNA here is from genome assembly GCA_026779605.1 of Mormyrus hasselquistii. Taxonomy (NCBI): domain Eukaryota; kingdom Metazoa; phylum Chordata; class Actinopteri; order Osteoglossiformes; family Mormyridae; genus Mormyrus; species Mormyrus hasselquistii. The sequence continues at coordinate 9,112,611 of JAODKE010000007.1, read as the reverse complement.
CTAGGCATCCCGCCTACCTGAAATGCATCTGGCACACAGGGTGTTTGGAGGGGTTCCTACTCAGCAGTGTTGGGCATTTCAGGTCCATTAGCTACAAATCCAGACCAAGGTTTTGTTTCTACCAACCAGCTGAGTAT
>JAODKE010000007.1:9088223-9099337 GCA_026779605.1 Mormyrus hasselquistii | reverse complement strand
CCACACAGGCTTAACAGACTAATTGCACATAACCCACGAGGCCATCTGGCTCTCAGTAAGCTGGACTCCATCTTGCGAGTTTGGAGCCGTGTGCCATGAGACACATGGTCCACGTGAGCATTTTCCCATCTGCCGCCCATCAGGCATGACACTGCTGCTCCCGACCGATTGTTTTGATAAGGAGACTCAGCAGAGGCCGAAACGCCTCATGAAAAGCAGACGGAACAGCCAGAGCACGACAAACATACAAGGCCACTGATTCTTAGCCAGGGGAGCCCTGCATATTTTTGGGTTCCCCCTCATTTATCACACCCGATTCAACTCCTTGTGCTAATTACCACGCAGCTCTTGAGCTGAATCATTTATGGTGGAACAGAGAAAGAACTAAGCTACACAGGGCTCCGGCCCCCCAGGACTGGAGCTGGGCACCCCTGTTCTAAGCCTATGGTAGGTGTGCTGAAATAGCATTAAATCGGTGTCTGACGGCCACATAAGAGAAAAAACAATCAGCGGCTGCTGAACCGGGAGCATAAATGTGAATCTACAGTATCTGCTGCAACCATGATCTAGTGTTAATCAGTGTGACTGCCATCCACCTTATAGGAGGTCCTAATTCTAATCATTTCAAATAAACAATGAAACAAAACAAACAGTGTTAGAACCAAGTATTAATATGTATCATAAAATATCCAGAGAAAAATAGTTTTCTATTTTCTGCACTAGTGGAGCATTTCGAAGACAGTTTCTCATTTCATGTCCTTGACGCATTGTGTCAAAGCCAGTTTTTTCCGAGGGACACCCCCCACAACGTGCCCCAGTCTGTGTCATTCTGTAATGTGTAATTACGTGAACACACTCACGGAGCAGGCCCACTTCCCTCCCCACCCACCTGGGGGAGACTGCGTAACCTTCGTTGACAGAGCACACCCTCCAGCCAGAGGCTCCAGTACGTTTGATCTCGCGGTCCCAGTCAGAGAAGCGGTCAAACAGGGCGGTCTGTAAGCTGCCTCCAGGGTCCAGACCACTGGCCCGGTCACCTGCGGGCCAAACAGTACGGCTGCTTTCAGACGGCTGGATTTCCAAAAGACCGCCCACTTCACAGCTCAGGTTAGGTACATTCGTTTCAGTTGAACTCCAAGACATTAAAATGCAACAGTTTAAATTCGCAAACCAAACTGAATAAAATATCTCTAAAGTAACTGCTGAGCCGTTTTACTCAAAATGCAACAAGCTTACGAGACACTGTGTTTCAGCAAGTTGAGGCTCTACACCAGGGATATTCAACTAAAATTTAAAGAGGTCCAGTTAGAGAAAAGTTCTTGAAGCAAAGGTTCGGAAGATCATAATGTCTAACTATTTAGTGTGATGTATATTTAAGTAGCGTATTAGTCGTATCAACATTGCATGTAATCAGTACCTGACTGTCAAATCAAGTTAATTCAGTACATTTCAATTCGAGATGTCTGCATACATATGTAACAGTTCTTACGTTGTAAATAGTCTGCTTTTGTATTTAACTGTGTAAGTACACTTTTGACGTAGATCATTTTGGGTTTATAATGGAATAATACAGATTTGCCGTAAGAATTCCTGCATGAGTCTGAAATCCTGAGTGGCATGCCAGATGCTGAAAACGTAAAATTTTTGTTTCACCTGAGTTGATTTAACAACTTTATACATGAAATCACCAATAAACTATGTCTATTTATCCAACATGCTATATAATACATACTGTGTTAGAAAATTTTTCAACTGATTTCAGGACAGATCAGCCACTCTGTTAAGAACATTACCAGTTTTTGGTGTCTTTGCTGCTGCTATTAACACTAACACTATTAACATTAGCGCAGACAAAGGGCTGCACACGCTGAGCTATGCTTTGTGGTTAAAGGTGTTTGACGTGGGAAGCCGCGGTTCTAGTGCGAAACCATTACCGAAAAGACTACAAATGCAGCGCCTGATAAAATAGAAGCGTCCCGTCAGGTTTTAAATCGTAACTTTCTGTTTTGGCTATCGTTCCGGGTCCGTATGGGACAGCTTCTGGGTCTGGACCCCAACCACGGTCCGCCTGTTAGTAACCGCTGATCTACACTGTCAAGAAAAAAGGGGAAAAATGTGAACCTTTGCTTGTCTCTGGGGCTGTACCCTCAAGGGAATGCCAACTATACCCTTAGATGACCCCCTTTTTAAGGTACATGGATTCAGAGGAATATTAAAAAGGAACACATGCCTACAGCTACAGGGTACTATTTGCAGACCCTTGAGGGTACAAGCCCCAAGGTACAAATGTTTACCCCTTCTACTGAAAGTGTATGATGGACAAGAGCCGTAACCCTACAGGCAGATGAATGGCAGCAGGACGCGGGCAGGGGGCACCTGAGGAGCCGTGGAAGCACTTGCCAGTGAACTCGAAGCCGAAGAGCAGCTGGGGGTCGGCGGGCTGGGAGTAGTGAGCAATGGCCAGACATACCTGCAGGGAAACGGGACACAGGTCAGGTGCTATCAACCTCTTCATATAAAAAAGCGAGAACAGAAACACTGCGATCTATCATAAGCAACAAAGATGTGGTCGGGCAGCACGGGCAGAGCTGCAATATAATGAGAATACAGTAACTGTGAAGAGGATCTGGGCGTAGAGAGCCCTAACCAAAGCCCCACGCTGCCCCCCCCGTGGGACAGCTTCACCTCCAGTGTGTGTGTGGGGGGAGAGGGGGGGCTACATTATGATGCAAAAATGATATTCATTATACAGAACAGCTGCTGCATTAAATGATGGGCTTTCGCTATACAGCCGATCGGTGTGTATATTGACATCTTGGAAACAGACACTTAACTGACACAAGACCTGCAGCTTTCAGACATCCACAGTCAAAGATTTTGGTATGAGGCATGGGGCTGGGGGAGCCACCTGACAGTATTCCCCCCCCCCCCCCCCCACCATTCGCAGGCAGGTGGGACCAAATCTCCAGGGGTGAGGGTGTGGGTGGAAAAGAAAGCGGAACCGAACTACATGCATCCTTTTGCAGGGCGGATGGAGAAAGGCAGCCCAGCTTTTAACTAGACGGAGTGGGAGGTGAACCACATGTGGTTATAAAAACTACCAGCTCAAAATAACACACCGGGCACCTGGCCCAAGTCTGCTGGCTGCCTGGACGGAATGAGACATCTGGGGTACCAACACAGAACATGCCGCCGGGAGAGCCTGACAACGGAGATGGGTGCCATCACCCTGGCTAATTTCAAACACCCACAGCCCCCACCTCCCATCCTGGGTACACTGTGCATGCTACCTGTGTCACACAGAGGGGGAAGACTGTGGGTCAGGGGCTGGCTATGGTTCTCTCGTCTGACCTTGGCGCCCGAGGGCCACTAACAGCCGTCCCCAGGACACCATGTCCGAGAAGATGCCCGGTTCAATTATTGCATGTTATAAAGCCACTGGAGACTGTAGAGATGGCCGATCGCTGGAGATCCAACATGATGCATCTCCCAGTCAAAGAGGCCCAGTTCCAGGCAGCAGCCTCATGAATATTCACAACCAGGAATCCGCTGCTAAATGGCTGACTCCCAGTACGTGACTGGTGTGAGAAGCTTGCTTCGTAATTTGACATTCAGACACCTGCCTCCCAGTCGGGGGGGGGGGGGGGGGGTGGCTGGCACAGTAGAGTCCCTGGGAGATCAGCATGCACAGGACACCATGCTGCCAAGACCGCAGGCTCCATGGTTCACACAGAACTGAGATTAGAGCTGAACTCCCAGGCCAAGGGCATGCGCGTGCTGAAAGGTGGGGGGGGGGGGGGGTGGTGCTGAAAGATCCCTTTTGTTTGCCCAGCCAGGAATGTCCCCCCCTTCCCGCATCACTCTGGGCTAAGACACGCTCACAGAAGCCGGACACCCCGGTAGACTTTGGCACCCGCCCCCCATCTCTCAAAAGTTCATCCCAAAGCCCTCTGGGACCAGCATCCATCCACAGTCATCGAAACAAACACTTAACTTGAAGAATATCCATGACTGCAAGGAGGAAGGAAAGAAAAATAACTAAAACTTGTTAAAGCAGGACTCTCATTCTCCCAGCAAAAGAGAACTTCCTGTAGGAAGATGAGTCATCAGCACAAAGCAGGTCCTTCATGACACACGCTGCTCTTCCCCTTAGCAACCATGGCTGTTTTCCTGGAATTGTAGCAAACGCCATGTTCTTGCCACTCAAATATGGCAGAATTTACAAGACTGCCACCAAACAGGGGTAAATCTGGGCTGTGTCATTATTAAGAAGTGAAGGTCTCAGCTGTCAGCACGAGATTCTGACCATTCATCTGCCAAGTGATTTTCTTCTATAACTGTGCATTTGTCATTGGCTACTCTGCTGTATCAAGGTTACCCTAAGCAACAGCTTTCAATACTGCCAGAGAAACAAAGGCAACTTTATTTTCAGGAAATCTAATCTTGTTCCACGATACCTTTGAGGGACAAAAAAAAAAAAAAAAGGAGAAAAATCCTGAAATACCAGGCACACAGACTGATAGACGTGAGGTAGAAGGTTCTGATATGAATAATAAAAAAAAAAAGTTAAACATCAACGAACAACCAGCGAATTTATAGAGTGACACAGCTGGAGATGCACAGGCAGGCTGGCTGATAGGAGGATGACTGTCCGGCTGCAGATAAGACATGCTAGTCTCTCTCTGGGCCTCCCTCCCTGACAGACTGTCTCACACAGAAGGAAGTTAAAACCAACTCTTTTATGAGCACCTGACACCCCAGATGGGATGGAAGATAAAGCAAAAGCCTTTCCGCCAGCAGACTCTCAGGCCCTCTCACTGAGTGGCGGAGAAGCGTGACCACAGACGGCCGCTCTTCTGGAGAGCCCAGCAGAGATAGCGGCATGCCCTGAGGCGCCGCGAAGCACGGCCACAAAGATGAGAGGAGTCTTACATACACAAAGACATACCTGACGCGTGTATATATAGCTTGAAATGCACACGGGCCAAACCAGCTTGGTGTTACTACACAGAGGCGATATTCAGCTCTGACACTGCAGGCAAAGCAGCCTGACTGGTGTGTGGTGACCAGAAATAAATGGGGAAAACAGGCAGACATAAAAAGATTACTTCATAATTACATTATTCCGGAGATTCTGAAGGGATGCTGTGCGGGAATCAACCAGATTAAAAGCATGAATGCAAACTGCTGCAAAACCACAAATTAATAATACTATGTTAATATTAGATGCAAATCCTCTTATGCATTAATCCACCATCACATCAAATTAACAGAAAATTTTTTAGCAGGGTAAACTTGACAACTACAGTCTTATATCACACTCTCTCTCGCTCTCTCTCATTCTCTCACTCACACACACAGCATTGTAGAGAATCTCCACTCATTTCTATGGGCATAACCCTAAAGGTATCTGACAGCCTTAACCCCTATCCAGCCCTAACCCTACCCATAAGCAAGCAAACAAAACGCTTTTGGCTACTTTAGGTTTTTTTTTTAATTTTTTTTTTAAATGCATTCACAGATCATTATATAATTGAGATTTATATTGTGGGGATCTGAAAAATGTCCCAAGCTAAAAAGTAGCATGTTTTACCACATTGTGGACACACACAGACAGTTCTCATCTTGGACTCTGGGACGTACCTTCTTGGTGCTGTCTGGCCCGGCCTCGTCAAAGCGGAACCTGACGATGCGGAAGTCCTTGCAGTAAACCATAAGCTCGGTAGGGCTGAACTTGAGCTTCTGGTTTGAGCCCAGAACCTTCTGCTTGCCCTTTGCGTCATTCACTGGGAAGACAAGGGGGGAAAGAAACACTGTGGTCACAGCATTATTTTGGGTTGAAAGTTGTTATATATTGGGATGGGGTGAGGGGGCGGCGTGTGCAACATATCAGTTTTTTCTAGTTCCACATCACTGGAGGAACACAGTTTCACATTACTGCGTCTAGGTCATGTCGTTCGGAGCAATTCATTATCATCAAGCTCGACGGTGAATTCTGAACATCTTATATGCTCACACCACACCAATGTTTTACTTTTTAAACAAAACTTCTAAACTCTCAGTAATGATGGTTGTTCCTGTACTGCCCGACCTCAGATTCAGGACTCCACTTCTCACACTGGCTCGGCATAAACCCTGAAACACACCACCTCCACACACCCGGGTGCCACCTTAAGGTGGATGAGACCCTGCAGACTCACACCTCTGCCCCACCTTTCTCAGGAAGCACATGCGTGACCTTGGCGCAGAGTCCTGTACCGGGTCGGGTATCCATAGATAATTGCTGAAACTGGCAGATTTTAATGTTCTGGAATTTTACGAGCGGGTAATTCATGTAGCCTGCAACAATAACATACAAGTGAAAATATCTATATATTAGACTATCATGTACAAACTGTCATCATCACAGTGTGTTTAGTATGTCGGGGGTACCTTAGATAACCGCCTCGACAAACATTCACAAATGTCTGTATCATAACCTTGATTAGATCACATTGTGGCAGACAACATATTGTAGCGAGTGGCAATACAGGTCTCGTGCTCCCGTGAGGCATTGCAGTAGGGAGTAAATTGCATGTGGGGAAATTGCGGGTATTTCTTTATCAGGGTTCCCCCAGTTCCGGCAGAATAAATTTCCATGACTTTTCCAGTATCGCAAGAAAATTTTCCAAAACCGACAAGTTTGCTTTGATTTGATGATCATGCAGTTTCAGATAGTAATTGTCCTGCCCCAATCGCCTGCTCCTTCCGCGTGCCACGCCCCCTCGTTAACCTTGTGTAGAATCCCCATGTGATCAGCTGTTTCTGGTTGCTGGTCCGCATTTCAGTTCGTTTCCCCAAGTCCGGTCATTGTAATGTCACTGCGCGTTTTCTTGCCCGCCCTTTTAATTAAACCCCGTGTTCCCCGATTTCCTGACCGCCGCTCCTCTGTCTATGCTCCGCGTCCCGCATACAGCACGACAGTAATACAATTTCCGTACAGTAATAGCCAATCTGCTTACCAAATAAACACAGACGGTGAATAGCTTAGATCTATCATTTGATTTTTTTCGTTTCAATTCGAAATTTATGTAGGCCTAGTGCTTGTCACATTGAGAGGTACATAGAAAAAATCACTGTGTAATTTATCATGGGTACGGGCGTATAACGGGCGGAATGTTAACAAGCCTGGGGAGGTGCGGATTTAACTTTAAAATAATCACGGTTGCACGGGCGGGTGTGGTGCTGTACTGTGCGGGTGCAGGACTCTGCCTCGGCAGAGAAGAGTGCCAGGTGAACAGCGAGCGCCTGAATAGCACATTTTCTTCCCACTTAGATATTCTAAATTTTTTGCACTCCCACAATATACGCAACCAGTGGACCGGACTGACTGAGTCAGAACAGCTGACAGGTCACCATACGTGACAGATATGAGCCCCAGTGATGGAGGACGCCATTCCACACCACTCCCTACCAGCGTGCTCATCTCTGCCGCGGTACACACAGGACCACATGACCCCACCATTTCCAATCCCGCTTCTACTGACTTCTGGCCAACATGACCGTGACTGGCTCTTCAGCATGTGACCGGGTTTCACGACCACACAGCCCACGTGCGCTGACCTTGCAGGGAGCGGGCCAGACCACTTACCGGTGACTACCTGCTCCACTCCTGCCAGGGGGATGTCGTGCTCTCCCAAAAGCCGGTTCGTGTACTGGAATTTCTGGAGAGGAGGCAGATAATGGACGCACCATGTAAACAAGCTCCGTGTCGTGTAAATCAGCTCATGTGTAGCATATACACAAGGATGGCACAGTATTGGATAATCCTTACGATTAGTGAGCAAGATCTTTAAATATCTCCCAAGTTCTTCATAGGATGATTCTGATTAATGAACTCATTAATCTGACGTTAGTAAAACTGCCCGGTGCGAGCATCCAAAACTCGATTTTATTGAACATTTGCTCGTCTTCTAAAAAAGCTTGTGACTCACTGGAACCAGCGTCTACGGCTGGCTAGGGGTCTGCAGTGAAACGCTGACATGATTATAAAGCAGAGCTGAAGACATTTCTAGTTTCACTTCAGTAAAACACAATTGCATTTTTAATGGTAGATGTCAGATGGGGAAGGGAGGAAGGACCAATGCAGAAATTCTGCATTTCGAAAGTAAAGTAATTTTTCAGATGGTAATCAGTAAAAAAAAAAAAAAAAAAAAAAAAACCTCCAGTATCAAAGGTAAATTCCTGCTTGAAAATCAGACATGAACAGACAGACTCAGCCAATACAGGCCTGGAATGATTAACCGTGGTGGGGGGTGAGCACCGTGTAGCTAGACTACACTCACAGCTCCATACCGTGTGACTTCTCTGGGCAAACAGCTCAGCCCAGGTGCCCAAAGCAGATTCACAGAGGGACCAGGGTAGCGACTGAACAGCCCCCACCCCCAGCTCCACAAGGCTGCCCATCTCCGTTATCCATCATACACATGCAACCGTGTCACTCGAAGATCGATGACACAAGCGCGCAGATAAAGGCAGGTCATTCTCCGTTCATAGCGGTAGGTGGAAAACAAGGAACAAACAATGTCCCAGGCAGATTTTCCCAGTAGGGGGGTTCACCTGGCATGGAAACCTTAGATGGGACGAGGCTGCTCTCCGTCATCACGGAAAACGAAGACCAGCAACACAGAACTAGTGAGCAACGGCGGAAACTGAAATAAACAAGCTTAAAACGAGAGCTGAATGGTTAACCAAAGATGGTTGGTGATGTGGTTTCACTTCAGCTTGTGTGTATTTTAAATACATGTATATTAATATACAGGGGCTATACATATACACATCACGTATAGATGGTCATTTGTCAGCAGAATATTTCCGTTGGGCTCCGGCCTACCTGCTGAGGAAGACTACCGTGGGTCACGAAGGAGATCTTGAAGTTGGTGCAGACCAGCTTCCCCCACAGGTCGTCCGGGCTGCTGTCGGGACCAACGCATTTCCTCACGAAGTTCACCTCCGTCACCACGATCTCACCTGCAGACAGCCAGGGGGGTGCCGGGTTTGTGGGAGCGATTCGGACAGCAGGCTGTCCTTTAGTATATCGCCATGTTCAAGCACTAAGAGGAAACCGCATTGAGCCCCACACGATAACGGCAACTTCTTCCAATCAGAACAGATGACTCTTCTCATCTCTTCCATTCAGGCTTGAACTGTATTAGGGGTGAACTTTAATCACGGGATGCTGATAGAAAAAAAGTCAGTCGGGCTGATTTATTTCATCACTATGACCGTAACCAGTTGGCTCGGGGTCTCTCAGACTCACCGCACCTTAGTACAGTCACATCCGCACAAGCCGGTGCTTCGGGCACAACTACAACATGGTCATGAAGAGGGGAAGCCTGACTCGGTCCGGTAGGCCAGACCAAAGGAGCATTTAACGGGACAGCCGGGACTAAAGGCGAAAGAATACATGACTACTAACTTCGTAACACCTTCATGATTATAAAATATGGAGGAAACACTTCTACAAAAGGGGAAATGCGGCAATTAAGGTGACACACACACAAGCAATGCTGAATATCACCAACAAGACTCAGCTCCGATACCCTGATATGCATGACATGAGGAAGTGCTAGTCTCACAGCATACTGATGTTCCAGGTGATTGAGATTTGAAGGGAGGGGGAGCTGTGAACCCAGGGGCAAACTTCACACATTTTGTTTGCCTCAGAACTACACAGGAATCAATGCCTGCAAGAGATTAATGACAGTTTTTTCAGAACCTGCAATACCCACCCTCTAGAATCTTAAGTCCAGCTGTTATGGCTTTCAGGAAGCTACCTTTAAGCATGAAACATACATATAAAAAGAACGATTTACATGGAATGCATTTATCATACATTAAAGGTAAACAAGCAGGTTCTGCAGACAAAGTGTCATGCAAGCTACTAAAAAGCTCTTGTTGCTTTAGGCACTCAGTGTGGAATTAAAAATGCCTTCCAGCAAAAAGCAGGTGTTTCCTTCTTGCACACCAGTGTAACTCACACTCCAGTCTCCACGGTAAGCCACTACATGGAAGGGTAAGATGATGCCTATGGCAGACGGGTCACAGGGAAATGCCAGACGTGTGCAGCTCCTCTACTAATGCAGTCACAGGTGGGAGATGACAGGGTCTGAGCAGCAAGCACCACACAGGCGCCATCAGACCTTAAAATACTGAGTGTATATCAGCAATACATGCACCTGTATGCAAGTTTGTCAGGAGGAATTGTGTCGCCAGATCGTGCTGAAGGCCGCCCATACAATGACGTCCCGACTGTGGGATTGACGGGGAGGCTTATTTCAGCACCCCAGCCACTTTGGGACACATGCCCCCCTTTAGTCAGCATCCAGGGTCCATCTCTGATGCTAAATTCCAAACGCTAAATTCAGAGCCAACGTGCATTCAGCAAAAATGCTACTTCGAAACCAGAAGTGCGAGTTTCACACCTCTGGGGAACTGCATGCAAGAGCTGTCAGGACCATCAGCAGAGGAAGATGGCGGGGCCTTTGATTGATAAACCCCCCCACGAGGAGCTTTCAGTGAAACTGTGCTGCATCTCCACTCTAAGGGACAGCGGGGGGAGGGGAGGGGGGGCAGCTTTCATGTGCACAGATCAGAAAGTGTCTTTCAGGGGGAAATGCAACTAACAGACGGTACTCTTGTGATTCCAGGATAAACAAGCAAGCGACAAACTTACAAAAAACCGTGACTCAGCCCACATGAGTAATCTCCAAAATGTTGCTCTAGGGCAACGCAGCTGTTATGGATTTAAGCATCTGACGAATGTGTTCAAAGACAAGGTACACAAGGAAAGTACATGAGCCCCTCCTGTTTCTGAGACTCCAACTGGCATCTCTATGTGGTCATAACCTGATGCGTTCAGGCACTGTGCTACCTTCTCCCACTGGACGAACCGGGCCCTGTCAGGTGGGAATGTAGAATGGCCAGTTGGAGTAATGTGTGGGGGGGGGGGGGGGGGGTCGATTTAAACTTTTATGCACATTGAATTGCAGGGCCATCCTGCGAAAAAACCAACTCCTATTTTCGGAAAAAATCTCTTCGGTGCTGAATATAAGGTTGACTGTGATTTGATTGGG
>JAODKE010000007.1:9050161-9080873 GCA_026779605.1 Mormyrus hasselquistii | reverse complement strand
CTGATAATTTCGGAAGGGTTATACTATCAAGAAACTGGTCAATTTCATCTTTAGATGGGTTTATCTGTGGTGAATATTAAAATGGGGCAGATATGGGGCAGTTAATTAAACACTGGCACATTTGTTGTATACATACACACATTGCATGGCTATAGCAAATACACACACACATCCCAGATAGCAAATGTACATTGAATCTCCGACATCAGAATAAATTCATTAGCGCACATCGATTTTTGATTGAAATAACATTGATTCAATGTTATATTTTGATGTATTACAACAATACAACAACGTATTTTCAATAACTGTTTATGGTTGTTTTTTTGGTTGAATTAATATTGAATTAACAGTAACTGGCAAATATTGAATTAACACTAAATCAATATGTTGTATTTATCTGGCTACCTCCAATTATCACAAGACAACCAGCAAGTACAAATAATAGAACGTTTTATTAACAATTAAATTCAGAACATTTACTTTCAGCTAACTTCAGAGTTTGGGGGAAAAGCACTTTTAAAATAGCATGTAGTGACTTTGACAGTAAGGAGACTTAACCTTTATTTGTTATACTTATGTCAAAAACCTAAACAACATATTCACCTGCCTGCTTTTTAGCAAAATGGCAAACAAAACATCAAAAATAAAATAATATAAAAATAAATTTTAAAAAGTGCAACCAGTATCTCAAGGCTGTGAAGGTTTGCATTGCTTGCCACCCTCACGCTCTGGAGCATACCACAGCCACCGCTTAACAACATCTGCAAACTCTGCATGCATCCTGGAAGGAAACACCTTTCGCACAGCATCTAAAAGAGATGTAGGGATGTAGATGAGGTTATTTCAGCTTTCCTTAATATGTTCCATCTGCGGTATACTACTATCTGTGATTTAGGAATAACTACAAGCTCAAGCTGACTATAATAATGGCCAGATAAAATATTATTGAGCAACATTCACCAACCATTCTTATGAACAAATTTGTTCTTAAATCTCACGTATGTCACGGTTCGGTGGGCAGGCGAGCGGGCAAGGAAGCGAGAGGAGCCAGAAGGACGGGGAAAACTGGGTTTACTTTGGAAACACGGAAGACAGGTACGAACAGCAACATATCAACAATGACCGACATCAGACTAGGGGAGACGTGGACTCATATACACAGCTAACCGGGGATTAACAGGACACAGGTGAAAACAATCGGGCAGGAACACAAGGTAATGAGGTGGGCGTGGCACACGGGAGGATCGGATGGAGCGGATCATGACAATAATAAGATGTGCAACGTTGCACCAGTTTTAATAACTGAATAATAATGGGCATGTCTGCATGTGTGTGTGACGTTAGTCACCATCAGGATCACAATGCTGACAGGTGTATCGCACTCCTCCTGGTGTACAAGCTTGATGGGCCCACTTTGTACAGTCCATGCCAGGGGTAGGGGACCTGATCCATGGAGGGCCGGTGTGGGTGTGGGTTTTTTTGGATGACCTCTCCATCAGCCAATAATAAAACAGCTGTCTCCAGCTGACTCCAGTCCCCCACTGTTATTGGCTGATTGAGAGGTCATCCCAAAAACCCACACCGGCACTGGCTCTCCATACTGTAAATCAGGTCCCCCACCCCGGTCTATGCATTTCACCCAATTTTCCTTAGACTTTGAAATGCTCCATACACACAAAGCAGATGTTTCCTGGGCTTGGGAAGTGGCCTGGTGGGCATCTGGAGAATCACTGTTACATCTATCCCAGACTGTGGCGGCCATGAACAAGTTTACCTTGAAGCTAAGAGTAACAATATTAGCACTCAGAACTTGTATAAAAAATACAATAGGTACATTATAAAAATTATTTAAGTACAAATCTTGCAGTGCCGTCACAAAAATAAATGAAGTAAAAAAAATTACTTTCTTACCTCAAATTACTTTTTTCCGTACAAATCTGAGTGTGTTTGTTACAGGGTGCTCCTTCTTCACATGTGAAATAAAGACTAAACTGAGCGTGTGCAGAGTGAGTTATGTGTACAGTTAACCCATGTTACAAGCATCCCCAGTCTCCCGTACTCTTTACCTGCTTTCAAACAAAAAATATGTTGTCATTCAAAGGGGTGTTGGAGTTATGAGGCTCAGAAAGAAAACACTGGAATAAATTATTCATAAATTATGATGAGGCCATCAAGTCAAGTAAAGTGTTACTGTCGTCTCAGCCATGTACAATAGACAGTGAAATGAAATAATATTCCTCCAGAACCTACAGTGCGACATTCATGACGAACATTACAGAGCTAAAGATAGAGCTTTTGAAATACATTACATATTGTGAAAAAACTTGTATAATTATTTATAATTAAATGGGAGGGGAGAGAGAGGGAAGGCCACTTAAATTTTCTACATAACAAACATTCCACAGACAAACAATAATCGGCACACTGCATAACACTGGGAAGTGCATGGAGGTACTGTCCGTACTTTAAGAGACAGTGCAGCAGATGTAGGTGATGTTTTCCAGTTCTTCGACAGTTGTGGGCAACATGGCGGTAAGATGTATGACGGCCTGCGGGAAGAGGCTGCTGCACAGCCTGATAGACCAGGACCAGCTGCTGCGGAACATTCTGCAGGACAGTAGAAGGGCAAAGAATTTGTGGGAGGATTTGCAGATGCAGTGAGTGGAAAATGTCCTGGACAGGGCAGAGGGATGTTGATGGTGTGTTCAGCTCTGCACTGTCCTCTTATGGTATCAGGCACCGCAGCTCCCATACCAGAGAGTTATGCGGCTGGTCACGATGCTCTCAATGGTGCCCCCTGTTGGACGTGGTGAGGATCAGGTGTTTGCCGACATGGGGAGGTCCTCCATGATGTGCTGACCAATGAACTTGGCATTTGTCAATGTCTCCACTGTGGGGCCATCGATCTTGGAGGGAGAAGACAGGCCGGGACGTCATCTTTTTCCGTTGACATTCAGAGATAAATTGCTGTTTACCAGTCTGAGGCGTTTCACCTCAACGTTATACACAGTTTCATTATTACCACGAATAAGACCCACTACTGTGATGTCGCCGGCAGCATTGATGATACAGCTTGTGTTGGATTTGACAGTCAGCAGCGTGAACAGCATGGACTGAAGCACACTGGTGTTCAGCATAATAGGGTGCGAGTGTTCAGGACTGGCTGTGACCTACCAATCAGGACATCCAGGATCCGGTTACAGAGAGAGGTACTGAGCCAGTCTAACAGTCGGTTGCTCAGGGCCCGGTAGAGGACCAATGGAATGGCATCCTCCATGGATTGATCTGAGCAGCCCACAAACTGCAGTGGGTCCAATCTTTATGTGGCTCATGATTAGCTCACTTCCTGATGCTTGGAGTAGGTGCCCCTGGTGGTGCCCCCTGGTGGTAGTCACGGACACAGCAGACTGCTGCCTTCTTTGGCACTGGTACAACGATGGCTGGATTTTATTGTAAGGCTCTCCTCTTGACTTCTGCTACTGAGTCACATTGAACTCCCAGAGTCCGGCAATACTGCAGCACTTACCCCGATTAAGTCCCCTCTTTCCTGCTCTGTTCCTTCTGTGTCTGCCTGAATTCACGGGCCGTCAAAGTCAAAGTGAACTTTATTGTCATCTCAGCAATATACATATGTAGACGAGACGATGTGGCACCAGTTATTACAGAAGATAAAAAAATATATATATATAAAATAAACATATATTAAATAAACTGTAAATATGAGCTCATATTAAGTAAAGAATGTGCAATTTAGTTCTAGGAGGTATTGTGCAAATATAACAGTGGCAGACAAGTAGAAAAATTGTAATTGCAATGCTGGAATGTAGTTACACGTGCATTATTGTGCAACTGAATAGTGGTAGTTTCAATATAAATATGAATATTCTGACAAAAGAAAGTATAGTAACTAGGCAGTTTGCAAATGCAGTTTGGCATGGATGTGTTTTGTGCATTGTGATGTGTGAAGTAAACTGCCTAAGTGCAAGTAAGGTAAAGTCACATTCACAGTTCAGGTGTGTGTGGTTGGGAGTGGGAGGACAGGCAGCATGTTAATGAGTGTGATGGCATGTGGGAAAAAGCTCTCTCATGGCTTTGATGCTGCAGTATTGTCTGTCAGATGGTAGCAGCATGAAGAGTCCATGTGAGGGGTGGAAAGAGTCCTGCACGACGCAGGAGGCCTTTCCTAATGCAGTGCTTATAGAAGATCTCCTGCAGTGAGGGGAGAGACGCTCCGAGGATGTTACCAGCCGGTTTGACAATCCTCTGCAGGCTCTTCCTGTCGGGAGCACTGGCACTGCCGAACCAGACAGAGATACAGCTGGTCTGGATGCTCTCTATGGTGCCCCTGTAGAACACGGTGAGGATGGGGGGAGGTAGGTAGGCCCATCGTGTCAGGAAACAAAGACGTTGCTGAGCCTTTGTGGTGATGGGGGTGAGGTTGCTGGTCTAGTTGAGGTCGTCTGAGATGTGTATTCCCAGAAACTCGGTGTTCTTTACTGTCTCTACCGGGAGCCGTTGATGCTGAGTGGCTTGTTGGCAGAGTGATTCCTCCTGAAGTCGACAGTCATTTCCTTCATCTTGCCCACATTCAGTGACAGGTTGTTCTCACAGCACCAGACAGCCAGCTGCTGAACCTCATCTCTGTATGCTGATTCGTCGTTGTGGCTGATGAGCCCAACCACAGTCGTGTCATCAGCAAACTTAATGATGTGGTTTGAGTTATGCATGGCAGTGCAGTGTAACAGAAAGTCCAGGATCCAGTTACACAGAGAGGTGCTCAGTCCCGGCTTGCTGAGTTTCCTGCTCAGCCTTTGGGGGAAGATAGTGTTATATGCTGAACTGAAATCTATGGACAGCATTCTGACTTAAGTGTCTCCTTTCTCCAGGTGGGATAGGGAGAGAGAGTTGTTCTAGAACCAGCATTCGTCTGCTGCTTGTCCTGGGGCTCAGCTTCCCAGAAGGTTTGGCTGTTCTCTGCGGCCACGCTGCCAATGTCCTGCCAGGATGGAATGAGCAACTCATTCCACTTTCCTTTACCTCACCGTTAGGATAATGGGCCACGACAAAAGGGCCACGTTGACAACCGTGTCCGCTATCCTGGAAGGTGCATATGGAAACCATTAACAGCACTGCATAATGTATAAATGCAGACAGGATCTTTAATTTTACCTTTACGATATCAGATGAAAGAAAGAAAAGATCGTTATGTAGTACGTTACAACAATTTTATCACAATCACATTTTGTTCAGGTATTTAATTTGCATAATTTTCACGGTATTTTTCATTGATCATCATAAACATAATGTCCACTCTTTAATGCTGCCTGGGAAAGCCCCCAGGTCTGATCCTGACTGGAATAAGTGTTTGGAAAATTAATGTATGGGTAAACAAGCATCATACATGTTGTCCTGTGTAGTTCCTGCAGAAATGAGGCTCTGAAATTAAATATTTCATCACTGCCTTTTGATACTCAGTTAATCGATTTCATTAATAAAATCATATTCTATCCTGCAATGTACTGTCATCCCATCCTGCCTTATGACCCAGGCTCCCTGGAGTCAGCCTCAAGCTCTCCTGCAAACCAACAATGCATGAGGGCTGCCAACTCTCACGCATCTGGCATGACAATCAGGTTTTCACACTCTCACGCTCATGCAAGAAATTAGCTATATCAAACTCTACAGACTATTTGCAAGGTAATAAAACTGTCACATACATGTAAATGCATGTGCATGTGTGTGCAGACTTGAGTCTCGAATTGAAAATCTCACCCCAGGCAGCTGACCAAAGTTGGCAACCCTGGTAAATAAGCAGCCAGACTGATGAGTCAGTGTTTTCTCAATGAAACTAAGATTACTGCGATATTTAAAAATGTGTGATGCTCTGGCTTGGAAGGTTCACATTTTTCTAAAAATCAAAGCAGGGTTCAAATGCTGTGAAGACATAAAGAGGTGTGTGGGTAAAGATAAATGGATATTTACAGTTATCGGATTCTTACACAGTGTTGGAGCCAGGCACACCAGCGTGTCACTGCACACTGTCAACACTGCACACACTGTATGACTGAGCATGTGTCAAATAAAACTTCAGAGTCTGACTCGTATTATACTCACATTCAGGGCCTATAAGAACAAATCAGTTCTGCAAACTCATCATTCCTGTGATAAAATCTGAAATTATTATGCCTTTGAAATAAAATTTGATTTATTTTCTGACAGAAGTTAAGTGATTTTCTGGATGTTCCTTCAGCATGATTGTTTTACTGAGCACAAGTTACTTTGTGCTATGCCTATGTAGCGACGAAACTTACCGTAACTGCTTATAGAGAGAACTTACGTTCAAGTGTCATAGCTAATTGCAGTTTTCTGTTTTTATAAAGCCATTGTAAATAATAGCCATGTTCTGCACTATTAATTGTGGTCAGTATCTGTAAGTGAATATCACGAAATAAGATGCACCTTTTATCTGACGCACTAGTTGCAAACGCAACGAGACAATTTTCCACTAGATGGAGCTATTGACTCTTGCTTTCCTTTGACAAGTTTACGCGTAACTATGATCGCACAAAATTGTTGTGCAGGTATCACCCTTGTGTCACACCTGCCTTCATAGAAAAGAGAACTTCATATCTATCTATCTATCTATCTATCTATCTATCTATCTATCTATCTATCTATATATATATATATATATATCTCACAGGTGCATATAAGTCCAACACTGTGTCATTCTGTGTGTAGTTAAGATGCAGAGCACGTTTAGGAAGGTTAAACTGACACAAAGAACGCTGACTTTTTTGTTGTTTGTACAAGACTGAATAACCTGCTCTACAGGAGACCGGACCCAACCTTTGTGAAAGGGCAGCAATGTTTCTGGCCCAGTCTTGTAACACCTACTACACAACCAATGTCAGCATATTTATTGTAGAAATTGTATTTAAAATGTATTTAAAGCTTTAATCGTTTACTTAAAAATTGATACATCATAAACCAATTAATGGCCCTTTAATTAAGTAAATCACTTCTAAAAAATGAAAGTACCTAGGAGAAGTGAAAGATATATTGGTGAAACTGCATTAATCACGGTCATTCCACTGTTTTGCAATAAGTGCTTACAGAAGCAGAAATAGCCTCGTGTCGCTTGATACTGGAATGCAGCGAGTCATACTTCAAGCTGACGGATTGGTTACACCTAGACAGGGACGTCAGTCCGCACTCACATTCCCTCCCTGTCAGGCCTGGCTATCCTGAACAACAGCATGCCTGTCTCTAAGCAAGAAGAACATACATCGCAATGAAATCTAGCTAAATATGTTTAACCTCCGCCCGTCCGACTTTCAGTTTTGCTGTGTTACGTGCCAACCCAGATAGCACACATATGCTGAAATCACACTGATTCCATATCAGACAAAAAGGTTGAAACAACGCTGATCTTCAATCTTTCATTTTATACCAACATTCAATCAAGATTTTGCCACCATCAATTTTTCAATATTGAAAATCTGACCAAAATCAATTCAGTTTCAAGGTTGATAATTTAACGCTGACCGTAATTCAACGGTTTTAACTATAACTATAATTCAGCGTTGAAACAATAACATGATGCTATCTGAGAACTGGTTTGAAATGGGTTGCCACGTTACGCTTCTCATTAAGTACCATATAGACAATATGTAAATTATATCCCTATTACCACCTTGATAAGTTGTGTCTAGTCAAGGTATCTATAGAATTAATTCCAGGATTATGCATCGAACGAGACGTTATGCATTTCCATCATAGAGTACGGAAATAGTCATCTAAACACAGATGTTTGGAGTAAAGCATAATTGCTGAGCTCAGCAACATCGTCCTGCTGTTACGAATAAACAGTTTATATCATTTGTAATAATTTATAGACCCCTTAAAAATGCGGCCCAGGACTGTATATGGTGAAACACAGCGAAAAATAGCCTATACATTGGCTTAACAACGTATTTTGTATTGGAGGATGCTATATTTCCCAGCATGTGAACAGTTTGTTTTGTAATTTAAAAATCTATTAACTGTAATATCTGAGTACCTACTCCGAAGAAAAGAACTTGTACTGTTCTCACTTTTCAAAGTCAGTATGCAGAGTATCTTTCTCCAAGGAGCCATTAAAAGTGTTACTTATTTTCAGCATAAATAGTTATTATCCAAGCTACCACGCCAAATATACTTTCGTCATGTATTAAACCTAATTATTAAAGGCGTGTAAGTAAAATTTGATCATATAAATAAAACAGAACGTAGTAGTTTCGATGCGGTGTTCGGGCCTGTTACCTTAGCAACCCGAAGGGGATCTCAGATGGGAATCTTATTGAACCACTGATAATTCCAAAGGGTTTTCCATAATTCGGGTATAAAAGTATCGGGGTATAAAATTACTATACCTTACTATACTACTATACTATGTATTATACTATACGCATAATTACGTGAATGTGTCTGAGTACCACTTTTTTTTCTTAATGTTTGTTAGTGAAATCTGTATGCGTTGTTGCCAAGAGTAGAAACAATAGTCTACATATAATAAAATGGAAAACCCATGAAATATCTTTTTTAACCAATTTATTCGATGTCAGTTCCACCTACATTTCCAATTTCAACTTTATTCGTAAAACCACTTCACTATGGCACTTGTGGATAAGAACGCTTACAGGACATATTGTGAAAAAAGATTCTCAAAAAGACAAGTCATGTGTAAAACTAAAACAATTCCAGTAAATCGTGTAAAGAAAAAATATTGTACGTTTTCGATATAATAATGTAACTGACCGTATATTCTGCCTCCATCTATCAAGCAAGGGCTCCGCATAATCAGCGCAGCAATGCGCAATGTTGATGCCCACCATATTTCCACAGTTTTAAATGGTAGGGTTCCCCCTGGAATGACGTTTCAAGTGTTAAGCTCCTATTGGCTCGCCGGAGAAGAGAAACTCCTTTTATGGATTGTTTGCCTAGTCCGCTGTATCCGAGACCTGCCTCTGCTTAAACTTTGCAGTGTGAGGATACTGAGGCAAGTAATTTAGCGGGTATCTTTGCGCCAGTAAATAGATGTTCGCCCCAGTTCACAAGAAGCTATGGACAGAAGGAACGTTTGGTCCTGAGGAGAATCCGACCGTCTATCTTAGGATTTCTGTGTATATCGGGCATTATATTTGATGCTTTTGTTCGTTCCATCCGGAAAATCTTAAACATTTTTATAAGAATAGCTTCAGTATATAAACAATTTTATAAAAACGTATTTAGTGACAAAAGGAATAACATAACAGAAGCTCCAATAACCGAAGGGGAATGGTAAGTGGATTTTTATTTGCTCAAATATTCCTGCCTGGCAGTTAATAGCGAAAAGACTCAGTTAATGTACTGTGGGTAACAATAGCGAGGTAAAGAGAAGGGAAATGAGTAAAGAAATTGATTTATGTGTCATACGAAGTACCGACAAACTTATCTGCGATAAATATACACAATTTTGTTCGAGCGAAAAAAATGATGAAGTAAGAGATTATATTTATGCTGCTTTGCATGTTAAAATGTTTCAATTAGGCTATAAACACTACAACTTAAATCTATACGTATGATGACTTACAGACCATCGGTGCCACCTGTATGGATAAGCGTTTGCGCGGTCCCATAAAATACTGGGACACTTTGTACAGACGTGAGCGCAATAGCTGCGATGCAGTATCCCGGCGTTTAGAGAGAGGTGTTAGTCAGAAAGACGGACAGAGCTGCATCACAAATAACTGAGAAATATGCGCCCAGAAGAGATTCAGCCATCTAGCTGAGTACTGCAAGTGGAAACACAATGCAAAGCAAGTATTGCTTGAAAAACAATTCACACAAGTGCATTTTAACAAAGGGGGGAAAGTGAGTTTTTTTCTTGGGAGTGTAAATATTTTTCGTTGCCGAGTTTTCCTCTTTTGATCCATTGCTTTTAAAAGCTATTGTCTCAGTTGGGGAACTAGCCTATGTGTGGCGCAGGCCATTTTCTCACGAAATCATGGTCAGCGGCACTGGGACTACGGATTTTCACTGCTGGCTATGTAGTGAACGCTGTTACTGCACTGGCCTCCCTTAATTATTAGAATTAACTTTCAATAAGGAGAACGTTTAATTTAAGGCGTTCTCTTTTGTTGATTTTGAGAGTTTCTTTGTAGATTACCCAAGCAGCACCTTAGATGTTGGCTGGTGATCAAATCCAGCAGATTATTGTCAAGTGTTACTTTACACCGCTGTGTCACGTGTCTGTGCACTTGAACCGCTGCTTTTGTATTAACTACATCACACATTCTGTTACTGCAGGTGATAAATTCAACTTGGGTTTTTCCCCCCAGAATTGCTTTAAAAAATGTAAAGAAAAACTAAGGACATGGTAATTTATTGTTGTGGGAAAGTGTCCATGAACAGACAGACAGCATCGTCACCAAACATTTCAGTCCTGCTCACAATAAAATCAGTCATTCTGGGTAACAAAGCTGGCGGTGTGACTCTGTGTCTCTGACAGCTGACATGTGGCTAAGAGTGGGAGCTCCTCAGGTTACAGACCTGTCCCCAAAGGATAAGTCACCGAGCAAAGGCTGTGGGAATGAATGTATCAGTGCCGTTCACGTGCCAGAAGGCCTCATCCTTGGGCACCAGGTGAACATCAGCTTCAGGCATGATTGTTCACTGTGTTATTATACATTACTGGCTGGATAACGCTTTGCATTAACTGCACATTCATAATGCCTTTATAATGCTTTCATAAAACATTCATAACTCGCACATAACTATACCTTAACATCCTAACATACCATATCGGCTTTTAATATACATTAATAATAAACGTCATACGAAAATAACACATATTGTGAATGTTCTAAGAATGCTTCATAAATGCATTATGAAGGTGCAGTTCATGTAAAGCGTTACCCATTATTGTAATGTCTGTGGGTGCTTATTCCATAACACCTTCTGTGCAGCGTTGTTGTTGATTGGTAGGGATGACTGGCTTTATTTGCATTGACTGGCCTCCTAGCCACGGTACAATGTTTTTGTTTGTTACCGGCTCCACCCTGGCTCTGCACAGGGCACACCGTCTCCCCGTACTGGAATGGGCAAACCAGTTCTCTTGGTCACATGTCAGCTGCAGCACAGACACCTGGTTGGAAATATGCAAGCCGCAGATCAAGTTTGCCGCTTCAGGAAGCTTCGGTGTCAACTGCATGCACACAGACCACCGAGGAGAGTGTCTGTACGCGCTGCATGCTCCAGGAAGAGTATGGCTATAAGGAGGAGGGCGTCCTAAGGCCGGGGGTGGCCGCAAGCAACCCGCTGATCTATAAACGTGGGCCTGGAGCAAGTCCCCCAGCAGATTCTGCCTGGTGTTATGGTTTCACAGACCAGCATAACATCCATACATCCATGGTTAGCTGGGTTGGGCTTGGCTGGGTTGTGAAAAGGCCAGGAGTCGTACTGTTTATGCTATTTGCACAGCAGTACGTAGAACCGGCTCCTCCCTGTACCCTTAGTTGCATTTTTTGGACAAAAATTCATGGAATTCGTGAATTCCTGATTTTTCTTTGGAAAATTTCAACAGATGTTGTGTTGAAACTGTGTTCTGTGTGGCATGTTGAACTAAAAACAAATGTCTTTTTTATTCATTCCCCTTTAAGAATATTTACCCGAAGCTCTTGTTATAGTACCCATGAGCCACCAGCGGATGATGTTTTGCTGGAATGCACCGTGATCAGCTTGCTGCATGACTGAGGGGTTTCACCATAAACCACCTGGCTCCCCAAACAAGTCGAAAACCAAAAGTGGTCACTATATCCTGCTGTTATTTGCGCATTTCTTTGCTCTGCAGTGAACTGGTAATATCTATGAAAAATTGAGTCAGTGTGAGGCTGCTGCCGACACTGTGCTTCCAGGAGACTTTTTTAAAGAATATACTGGGAGGTTTAGGAGTACACCAGTGTTTGGGTTCCGTGTGGAGGGAACAGTCAGACTCTTCGGCTGTCTGGAGTACCAGACAGTAGCATCGGGCATGCTTTCTGCCAGATGTTGAATTGTAGGTCAGTATGACACCATATGGCTTTCATTAACGGTTCCTTTAGGGAGGTGCATGCACAATAACATCATCTCCCCCCCCCCCCATTTCAAAGTGTGCCCTCCCGTCTCCCCTCTGCAGTACAAAAAAAAGAAAGATTGCAGGAATGTACGTCCTCTCTCAGCAGAGTGGGGGGGTGGGACGGTGAACTCGTCAGGCTGGAAAAGCTGCAGAAGCTGTCGCAGCTATGTCTCCAGTGACCTCATAGCCTGACAGAAAGCTATAAGTTGGTTTGATTTGACTCCAGTTCAGAGATTATGGTAAGAAGGTATTTAAAATAGTCATTTGTTTAGCAAAGTATTGTCCCACTGCCAGTCCAGGGAAGGTGAATGACATCACGGCATTTAAACTCTGATCTTGGTGAACGATCCAAATATCACTTCAGGCAGTCTGCCAGGGTTTCAGCATGTCATCTGCATTAAGTAGTAAGTGCCACACTTGCATGGTTTTTGTGCCTTTCACCCACTATCCCGACTTGTTTTTTTCCAGTGTGATTTGCGGTCGGACCAGCATGGGGGCTCTGTGGGGAGCATTGGTGCTTCACGCCCCCATGATCGGGGGGCTTGATTCCTCTGTGTGTGTGGAATTTGGATCTGCCTCCCATCGTCTCTGATGAACGGGTGTTTTGCAGTTCAATGAGAGTCTCAGAGGTTAACCCCTGCAAAAGTACTTAGATTTTTCATAAACCTCATGGAACTATTTCATATTTTGTGGGAAAATAATGACTGAATGCACACAGAAAGCATCAAACAAATATGACAAATATCAATAATTCAAATGGCGCGTCTCAAGAGGTGTAACAGATTAATATGGCATGGTTTTATTACTTTATATTATATTATATTATATTATATTATATTGTATAGAATAACTGCTAAGTGTAACCCTGTACCCCTAAGTGTATGACAAAATCCCTTGGTTAATAATTGATTTATAATCGCATGCTGTCTGAGGCCAGAAGGCAACTCGCTTTGAGCTCCGCCATGTTTGTTCCGAGCAGCTCACTCCTGCAATTTATCCGCAGCTCCTTCCTTGCCATGCAAGGCTTCACCCATTATCATGACACGGTCTTTGTCTTGGGTCCAGGACACCAGTCCCCTTCAGTTACACGCTCCGTGACATTTTCCATCCAGCGGTGAAGGTCACAGATAGTGGAGTTAATACTGATAAGCTCAAAATACACCTGCTTTTTTTCTGGGAACTTTCTTTGTAAATTTGAAGGATCTGTGTTCTTCATTAGACCTTGAAAGCACGGGGTCTCTCAGTGGCACTGGCTTGCCAGCAGGGATAAATAAAAGATCAGTGTCCTTGAGCTAAAGAGATCTGGTTACTCGTTACTGACGCAGCGCTCTGCTGACAATCCCCCGAGAGGCCTTGACATGGATGGAGGCCGTGAGGACGCAAGTGACAGGCGACCCTAAGGAAAAGCACTAAATGAGTGATGTCATCTGCATCACTTCATCTTGCCATGTTAAGTTCACCAGACCTTGCTTTGTGTATATAGGTTTTTCTTCTGCTTGGAAGCCGACTGACTTGTGCACTTCCTGTTCATACAGGAAGCAAAGCGTGTGTAAAGGTCATGTGAGGGGAAACACCTTCAATCTTGGTTGGGACCCCCCAATGAATGAGTCTGTAACTGAATTCTAGCTATTGTTCAGTATTCAGAAATTGTTGTTCTTATGGTTTTTTAATTGCAAGTTCAACTGAAATGCAACTCTTGCCTCAGTACAAATGTAACATGAGTATTGGGGGTAATAGTTTTTCTTTTGCTTTTTAACCTGATATTGTTTGTTTTTGTTGATGAAGTTTCATATCAGTTTACTTTCCGCCGGTAGCTACCATGAACTACAGGCAGGGAGGACCCGAAGGACTCTTGTGTGGATGAAACATAGGATGAGAATCACAGCACCAATCTGTGCTGTGAACCCACACCCTTCCGAAAACATATGGATTCTAACTCTTCTCATTTGTCTTCTAAAGATGAACGTGTTCCTACCCCATCCACCTGGGTTGGAGATGAGATCTCCGATGTAGGAAAGATATTTATAGGAAGTGAATAGCATTTTGGCAGTATTTCTGCTGGTGCGTCTAAGGACTCGTTTAATCTGTCCGCAGTTATTGTTCGGCTGATGAGGAACGCAGCCTGACATCAGGTTCCTGATTTATCAGACATGTATTTATTAGGAAAAGGTCCAGCCCACTCAGACAAAGGCATGAATCACGGTCATATCAGTCGTTAAATATAGGGCGTTTGGCATTTGTTGCTATTCAGAGAATGGCTGTGAATCTGTTGCAAAACGAGAAGCTGTCATTGTCACTTGTCCTTAGTCCCTTGGTGACGGCTGTGAGTGTAATGGAATTTGGGAGGGAGGAAAAAAAATCAGCCCCGACTCCTGCCTTAGTTTCTCAGGCATTTTAGCCCCGTCAGAAGCAGCCCGTGGACCCCGTCTGGGAGCCCGCAGACTGCCTTTGGAAGAACTGCCATGGAAGGCGTCTGGAGCTTTACCAGAAACAGGGACCTGGAGCATGGATGTACTTGGAGGCCTGCCAGAAGCTGCTTCCCATCAGCGGAGCGGGACGCTGATAGTGCATGGCCTGAGGACCTCCCCATGAACGTCTCTGATCTTCTTTTAAATGTAGTCCCATTTAACAAAAAAGAATTGAGGGAAAAGGTGTAGCAACGCCTAGAGTAACGACCTCAGGAAAGGAGAGTAGTTGGGGTTAGGTGGGGGGAAGGTGTTCCAGCCAATAGGGCCCGGCCCAGCCCCCCTCCATGACCTTGCATCTAGAAGATGGATGGGGGGATGTTCCAATCGATTCAGGGCTGGATTTCACCTACCCTTTCGATATTAAAATAAACCACCAGAGAAATGCAGGGTTCACAGACTTTTTCTCAGGGTTGTAAGTCTCGCTTTCGAACGCCGGCATCTATTCACACAGCGGCTGAAGGGCTCCTGTTTAGCCTGCACGTTGCACGGGTGGGGTGGATCCCGAGAGAGGGGGCAAAGCACAGCACACTGCCTCTTTCAGGTTCCCTTCTAAAAATAGGTTATGAGGTCCTGAGCTGAGATCATTGGTGAACACCCCCTCACTCATGGGTTTAATGAATCTGTCCTTTCTCTTTTTGATATCTGCTCTCTCGGTTTGCCCAAAATCTTGTCCGGCCTGTACTTATTGATTTATGCTGCGTAGTTGCTGCTAACTCAGACTGTTTGCTTTGCGTGACACTGGTGCTCTGTTAGCACGCCAGCGATGAAGCTGAGCGTAAATATTGACTCGCACAGAAGTAGAATTGTGTGAGGTTGGTTCAGACACAGCAGTCATTTTGAAAAACCGGTACTCTGCAGTATCACGTGTCCTCACTCGGGTAAACCCACAGTCACAAAAAGGTGCCCCCTCCCCAGAAGGGCCTCGCTGCATTTGAAAGACACTGCTGTCCCAGCTTGTGGCAGCACAATCCTGTCTGCTGTACAAGAAAGGTAACTTCGTTACCTGGGAGGGATGAGCAAGACTTGAGTGTGATGTCAACTTCAGATGGAGGGAAAGTGAATTTTTGCCTGTGGCATTTTCCTTGCTGTGCTTCAATAAGCTTCCTTTCACCTTTCAGTTGCTTTGTTGAGTTTAGTTGGCAGGAGATTAAAATATTCCGGCTTCTGTGTGTTTTGCCAAATCAGAATTTTCCCATTTTGATGTCAAATTTCCCCATGCCTAAGTAAATTTGTTTCCGGAAAAAATGCCAGCGGATGAATGAATGTCGAGTAATCACTACTGGATTTCTGGAAAGTTACTGCTTCTTGGTTTGAATCGGTGTGGATGCCATTCTGGAGAATTCCGTGCAGTTACTGTGTCACCTTCAGGCTGAAGTCTGGCCTTCTGGATATGTGGAAAATCTAATAAAAATCTAACAAAAAAATCCCACATGGATGTGAATCGCTCTAGTAATTTTGTTCCCTGAAACTGTAACTGATTTGAAGCTCAATATTCCTTGATTTTTAACTTATTTGAAGTCCATTACTCCCTGACTTCATACTGATTTGAAGCCCATTACTCCCTGATTTGATACTTATTTGAAGCCCATTACTCCCTGATTTCATGATTTAAAGCCCATTACTCATTAATTTGATACTGATTTGAAGTCTGTTTTCCACACTTTAATCTGATAGTGCTAATGTTTGGCTGATCTTTTATCTGGCCCTGTTCCCCTACCTGGAACAGGGAGAAGACCCTACAGTCATAGTGTTCCAACTGAGCGCACTCAGTTCACAGGTTTAACAACTTTGGTCAGCTGGCTGGCATGAGATTTTCAATTCGAGACAGGTCTGCACAAGCATTTACATGTATGTAAGAGTTTTATTACCTTGTAAATAGTCTGTAGGGTTTGCAAACTACCCCAACACTTTTGATGTAGCTAATTTTAGGTTTATAATGGAATAATATAGATTTGTCGTAAAATTTCTTGCGTGAGCGTGGGAGTCTGTAAGCGTGAGTGTCAGATGTGTGAGACCTGGCGACCCTGAGATCACAGCACTCACCTTCACCATTGTTCCATCAGTGTGTCCTGGACACTCACCCACGAGGGCCTCCTGTCCCGTTTAGGTTAATGGCCAATTAGCTCTGACTACAAACCATGGCTGCTGCAGGCCTGAAGCGCCAGGCCCTTCCATGGAGCCCATCAGGCTCAACCACGGTTTGCCTACTAACTGGTAGCAAACAAGACATCACTGATGTAGCTGAGCAGGTCCCCGTGTCCCCAGATCATGTTCGCCCTTCCAAACTGCTGGGCCCTCAAAGGTCTACTGTCTCTGAAACACATTTAACTGCACTATTTTTCTCCACCACAAGAGCTATGTTTTCTCAAAAGCTGTGAGGTTTGTCTTCCTTTGTGTTAATTTCCTCCACTGTAACATCTAGTGCCATGCCATCTCGTTTAAATAGCGTTTGGTTCCTAAATGCCTTGGTTTTCCTAATTGGTCTGTAAGCATATAAGTGCCTAATGGAATCTCTGTGAATGCTCTGGTGACCTTAAAAATGAAGGCGTTTATGAATAAAACAGTCACGTCACTCCAGTTGAATAGGAGATGCCTGCTTCATGTTTGATGGAACCATGAGTCCATTGGTGTAAAATATTCAATGAAAACAAACTCTGAGGACCTTGAGATCGTTATTTGAATGCAGCGGACTTTCTTTTTGATTCCATTGAACCATTTCTAAGCGGTAGGCCACACAAAAAACATCTACTCTACAACTTTCGCTTCATGCCAAATCCCTTTTGATAAGCCCATAAAAAGTTTAATTTTGTGCAGCAAACATAAAGTTGGGTGTGACATTAAACTCTGTCCAAAAAAAACAATGTTTTCTCAGTTGTTGCGGTGGCATAAGGTACGCTGCTTAGCCATACATTTTCTGTAGGGTTTGTGGGCAACAGGCCTCAGTGACAGTGTGGTCGGTTGTCATAGTGATATTTGCCGTTGCCCTGGATCCACTTTGGGAGCCTCGTCTCTGGGGTTTTCTGATTCCCGTCATGGGAGCCTCCTTGACAAATAACAGCAACATGAAGTGTTTGACAACAGATGGAAAAAACAGAGCGAGAGTATAAGAGAGAGAGAAATAGAGATATAGTGATAACAGGCTGGTGATTTATGCTCATTTATAACGTGCCTCCGGTCTTCTCTAGCCTTGATTTCAAACTGAGCACATCTGTATCGGGTCCGTGCAATAATGTGAAGGTGGGCTGAGTCTGTAACAGCAATGAATAGGAGTCACTGTCTGGCTCTGGAAGCCGTAGGTATGAATCGAGGGCCTATTTCAGAATAGTCATTTGCACTTCTGTAGCAGGGCACATTGTGGTGGCAAATCTGTCTGTGTATAATGTTGCATCACGCCATGAGAAATTAGATCAGGGACAGATCAGGCCTTGCTGGCCGGTGTCTGATATGGCTTTTGATTGGTCCAGAGTGCATTTCCCTAGAGTATTCTCATGGCGCCACCAAATTTTTGATAGCACTAAGATAATAGTGTAAAGAATAACATGAGGTTTCTAAATATAATTATATATTTGCATTTTTGTTCTGCTAGCTGGCGTCTGACCAAGGTCCTGCTTTTCACCCTGTGCTTCCTTCACAGGGCACCAACAATTTGTACCGAGGTCCATTTATATGTACTACATACAGAAAGTGAAATGAAATCTCTCTGTCACTTAAATGTATTCTAAAAGTGCTTAACTGCACAGGGCCGATGAACATTAAAAACTACATATCAGTATCCACATCTAAGGTCATGGCTGTGTCACTCTCCGCATGCTAACAAACTCAAAAGAAAATCAGGTCTCAGCACCCGCTGCTCCTTCGGGCCACGCTTCCAGGTAAGCGGCCACATGTTTTGATTCGGTCACATGACCCTCATCTGCTGTGTCTCTGTTTCCACTCCCAGTAAGACTTCTGTTGGTTTAAAGAAATGCTGACAAGCTTAGTGGAGTCACCTAAGCAGATGTTTCTTGGCTCTTTTTGCTTGCTTTGGAGGTTGATTTCCCAGAATGATGACAAACTGTTCTTATTTTCTGAAGCACATGGCACTCAGATGATGTTTGAAAGCCTTCGACCGTCTGTGTGAAGGTGCGTCAAAGACCAGAGGGCTGTCCTCTCTTGTCCCTTGCTTTAGCAGAATGGGCCGCCATTCCTCTCTCCTCATATGGCGAGGTGTGTCCCCCCCCAGTCTTAGCTGCACCTCCTCATGTGTCTCTCACTTGAATCACTCTCTCCAGCCTCTTGTACCGTGGTCCCCTCAGCACTTAGCATCAGAGGACTTCCTGCATCACTTCTGCTTCCTGTCATGCTGCTATCACGGGTGTCATTAGCCCCTGATGCATATTCCATCACGCCGATGCTCCCCCAGGCTGCATCTCATTGTTTATTGTCGCCTGGCGACTTATGGCTCCTTTCCCTGCATTCTGAGGTCTTGTGCAGTTCTGTCTTTGTTTCTGTTGGGTGGTTTTGCCGCTGCCCGTCAGCACGGTTACTGCCGTCCAGCACATGTGGTCAAGGAACCTGCTGACTCAGAAGTTACTCTGTAGAGTTAATAAAACCCAGGTGGGCGTTTGTTTTCAAAAAGACTCCTTCATTCGTCCCTCCACCTCTTACACCCTGAATATATCTAGGTCAGCATGACAGGATGACAAGTTCACTCTGGCCTTATGTGTGGGGCATGAAATTAAGAGGTGTTTGGGTTGGAGTTAATCTGAAGCACTCCATCCTGCAGGGTTGCCATCATGGATCACATGTGATATTGTTATGCTCCCCCACTGCCCCCCCCCCAAGGCAAAGGGAATATGGTTAAAATAAATTGCTGGGAGTGTGAGCTAAACTAATCAGGACGGATTGTTCTTTGAAGAAGAGTCTTGAAAAGCCCCTTTGACTCCATGACTACCTCTCAAACCAAACTCAGATCATGGCCCCTGTGGAGGTAAGAATGTAGATCCAAAAATGCATTACTCCATGGTCTGCCTGGGGCTTTGGACGTGCTTGATGTGACATTCAGGCCTCTCTAGCACAAGAAGTCCTAAATGATAAAAGATACTTTTGCTCAGTGATCTCGAAAGGACCAGTGTTTGGGTTTGTAGCAGCTGAGCAGAAAGAGGCGGTGACTCCGGTGGGTCTGTCTTAGTGAAAACGCCAGGTAGCCTTTGTCGGAATCTGGGGTGACGGTGTGACTGCGGATTTGCCGTGCAGCCACTGCAGCCTCCCCAGTACTGATTCCTCTCCCAGTTTGTTAATTCCCAGTGTGAGTGTTGGCTGGATCTGCCAGCCAAACCGCAGCCTGTGGGTCAGGGCGGGACACAGACAAGGCAGAGTGGGGGTTTATGGAGCCCAAACCCTTTGTTTCCTAATTAGATTTTAATTTGTAACATTAAACCAAATTAATTAAATATTAATTGAAAACATACATGTCTGCATATTACCGAATCTTTTTAGAGTGTAGCATGTAGACACAACACGCAGTCAGCCTGTTTTTTTGTTTGTTCCTAAATAGTCCATTGAATGGAAAATGAAATGGATTCTTAAAAAGAACAAGGGTGCCTACAGTGCATAGAGTTATCTGTGTCTTGTGGGGGGGGGTCATCAGGTCAAACTCGGGGGGCTTTATGAACTTGGATGGGCCTGTGAATTGAGAGGAGGGCCTTGGTAATGGTGACGTAAGGGGGGGGGGGGGGGGGGGCCCCAAAGAAACGGAATCAAACCCAGCCCTTTCCTGCACCCGGAGCCCACCTCACGGATCTCCAAAAAAGGCACGGGTATTTGCATGAAGGGAAAGTCGTCATGGATCTTGGGCGAATGTAAGATTCCCGTAACACATGCCCAGATTGAATAATAGGGATGGTTTGTGACCGGAAGGGCACAGATTGGGCGTTGCTCTGATGCGACCCATGCGTTACGTGCTGAACACCGTTTAAGCCACATACAGCTGAAATCGGGTTGGCAAGTGCTTTTTTTTTATAGGGTATGTACCAACGGCAAAAATGGGGCTGTGATCTCCCTGTAAAGCTGTGGAGAGTGCCCTAACCACCGAGCACTCCCCAGTGATTACGGCCCACTCCTGCTTTCATGTAGACCCCGGAGGAAGCGGCACTTTTGCCCCCCAGATGTGGCGCCGTTCATTTCCAGGAGACGCCACGGGTGTCTGATTGGCCAGTGGTGTGTTGAAGGCCCAGTGGAGCACAACCCTTATGGGAAAAAGATTAAAAACATAAAAAAACAATAACAAAACAATATTAGGAAGACTGGCCATGTTTTGCCCTATGCAGTTTAAGGTTTGCAGGAACACTAAGAAGATTGCAGTGCTCTAATTCTAAAGATTTTTCCTAGTTTTGGTGTCATATCCCTCCCTGCAGTGGGTCACTTTGGGAGGTACAGTGACGGCTGTGTCTCAGGTCACAGTGTCTCTGGCACCATCCCTGCAGTGGGTCACTTTGGGAGGTACAGTGATGGCTGTGTCTCAGGTCACAGTGTCTCTGGCACCATCCCTGCAGTGGGTCACTTTGGGAGGTACAGTGATGGCTGTGTCTCAGTGTCACCGGTGTCTCTGGCACCATCCCTGCAGTGGGTCACTTTGGGAGGTACAGTGATGGCTGTGTCTCAGGTCACAGTGTCACTGACACAGCCCATGCAGTTATTTGCTTGCCAAAAAGCAACTGTGTGGCTTCTTACATGAGGTCATTCTGTGGTGTTTCTGGCCAGCCTCTCAAAGTGTCGTTACCGGACCAGAGATGACGTGTCCCCCCTCTGCGCTCGCTACGGTCAGGTACACGACCGCTCTGGGGCCACATTTTGTCGTCTGCCTGTGCATGAGCTGAAGGTGGTGCTGAGAGTGCCAGTGTTCTCCCGTCCACACTTCTCCATCAGGCCGTCTACACAGGCCTTATCTAGTCAGCTTGCAGGCCACTTCAGTGTTCTGGCACATGTCAAGAATAATATCATAAAAGGTACCTTCTGGAACAATAACAAGAATGTCATATTTTTGCGGTTAATCTCTCACAGTAACACAGATTGCTAGGTGAAGTTGTTTATTTTATTGTTCTGAAGGCTGCAGTTGTTAATGACTTATTGCTGGGTCAAATCCCAGATGGAGCTGGTTGATGTACCCTCGAGCAAGGTCCTCAGAGTGAGCTGTTTCAGTGTCCAGCTGTTCAAATGATCAATGTAGGTTGCTTTGGATGAAAGGCCACTAAATGTAAATGTTCTGTAGATTTACGCAGGGCATGAGGACTGTGCCCATTAGCTTGCCATAGTCACGTGTGGGACTCAGTACCTTCAGAACACCTGGCTTTTCTTTTCTCCATTTCACTGCTGCAGTTTCAGCCCCTTGCTGCAGTGAGGTGATTTTCTCAGCAGCACTCTTTGCTTGCCGGTCGCTCGGTGTTATGTTTTGAATTTTGGAAGCGGTTTAAACGTTTCGTGTGAATCACTTCCCATAAGTACCATCAAAGCATTCCAAGACCATGGAAAAAAAGGGTTGAGTTACAAGAACAAAAATGCATATAGTGCTCTACCCTCTTCTGAGCCTCAGGCTGAGAAAGCACACCGCTGACAATGAGTCTGCGGCCGCCAGTATTCAAATTCTCTATTGGTGGAAAAGCTGCAGCCGGTTGGCCTCTTAGGCTGTCCATCATTCGGGAGGGGCAAAGGGGCAGCCAGTGGTCAAGTGGAGTGCGGACCTGGAGCCAGGCTGCTCCTTTGATTAGCTCTGTGTCCAGGAGAGAGAGACGCACAGTAGCCAGATGACAATGACTCAGAGCTTATGGTGAACTAGCAAAGCTATTTTATAGATGCACTCTTGACACAAACCGAACGGGAGGATGGAATGAGGGGAAGAGTATGGGGAAGGAAAGAATGAGACAGATGGACACCACAGAGGGGAAGACAGGAGGAACAAACAGAATCGGCAGCACTCGGAAATAACATGTGAGAAGCCTGAACTTGTGTGGAATGAATCACCACTTAACATCTGTAACGGGAAAAGAAAATGGTTTGGATTAGCCTGCAAATGACCAAGCTCATCTATTAAAAAAGCAGAAGCGTAAAATTATGTATAATTCATTGTCCCAGTGGTCAGTCCGGTGTTTAACCACTGGATTGAATTGTTAGTACAGCAGAATGTATGCACCTAGATACTTAATTACTCTGAGGTTAATTACGGCTGTGCTGTCATTCCTTGGCGTCCTAACGTTACGTTGGCTAATTACTACAAACAACAGTTCAAGCAGTGAATAATTAGCCTGTTTCTCTATAAATGTCAGGCATGAGATTTCCTGCATGTATAAATAACATTCTACAGACACAGTGGGAGAAAAGTAATGCATTTGACTGATTTGCCGTATTTAGAATGATCCCATGGGATTGTTTTGAGCCACTGGACATCAAGAGAAATAAAGAATCAGAGAGTCAGGATGAGAATCATTACATTGGACAAGAAAATTGTCCCTGGTTAGTCTATTTTAAGTCCACTATAAATTATTTGATATATGCAAATAATAATTGTTAATAATAATGTTCAGGCTCACTGGGAAGTTAAATGGTAAATGGACTGCATTTATATAGCGCTTTTTCTCAAAGCGCTTTACAACATATGCCTCACATTCACCCATCCACACACAGGGAAGTCCTGTCACCTCCTCCCTTCAGGGACAGGAGATTGAATCTCACCTCCACTACTAAATGGTTGGATAATGGCGGGATAATATATGTATATATGTATATAACACTGAGGAATGGTCGGCATTGGCTGAGGAGGGATCAGCATTACCTGAGAATGGGTCGGCATTACCTGAAGAGGGCTTGGGATTGCCTGAGGAGGGGTCGGTATTGCCTGAGGAGGGCTTGGGATTGCCTGAGGAGGGGTCGGTATTGCCTGAGGAGGGCTTGGGATTGCCTGAGGAGGGGTCGGTATTGTCTGAAGAGGGCTTGGGATTGCCTGAGGAGGGGTCGGTATTGCCTGAGGAGGGGTCGGTATTGCCTGAAGAGGGCTTGGGATTGCCTGAGGAGGGGTCGGTATTGCCTGAGGAGGGGTCGGTATTGCCTGAGGAGGGCTTGGGATTGCCTGAGGAGGGGTCGGTATTGCCCAAGGATGAGTCGGCATTGCTGTGCTCAGTTATGATTCAGCTGCCACTGGCTTGGTGTCTGGTGCCTGGAATGTTCTTATTCCTTGTGCATTTTTGGGATTTTCTGGTTTTGGTACCAAAGACGAACCTGGTAACTTAGAGTTCAACTGAAAACCTTTAATACAGACTGTGGGGTGGTGTATAGCCTGATAGACAGCAAGTGTCCTATAATGAGGCATGAGACAGCTGAGTCTTTATAGACAGCAGTCTGGAGGGGGTTCATGGATACCCCATAACACAGCAGGGAGGGAAATCGTACCAGTAGATTCCGGAGAGACACAAAACAATGAAGGTCTGTAGGTGTAGTCAGCTGGTAGATATACCAGTTAAGCCCAAGCATTAATTAAAAGGTCTCCGAGTCAAATTACAGGCGGGGCCCTGCTGTTAAACCCTAGAGCAGTGTTTTCCAACCCGGTCCTTGGGGACCCACAGGTGGTCCATGTTTTTGCTCCCTCCGAGCTCCTTGCCAGGCAGTCTACATTTTTAGCGGAAGCTGGGAGGGAGAAAAAATGTGGATTGTCTGCAGATCCCTGAGGACTGATCGGATTGGGAAACATTATTTGAGAGAAAGGTGCTTAAATTGTATTGCTCTGGAAAAATCATCCATCCTTCACAAGTTCTTCTCAATGTATGATGAGGTCTTTTGAGGGGTCTGTGAGGAGCTGGGGCCTGTGGTGGGATTCATGATTCTGAAGGGCTCTGTTTGTGTTCTGCAGGGGAGCAAGGGGCAGTACCGGTACCACTGGCAGAGCCACAATGTCAAGCAGAGCGGCGTGGACGACATGGTGCTGCTCACCAAGATCAACGAGGATGCCATCGTGGAGAACCTCAAGAAGCGATACATGGACGACTACATCTTTGTATCCTTTGTGTTGCCCGGACGGGGGATGGGTGCTCCATTTGTGTCCATCAGCACTTACAGAACACCCAGCCACTTCCACTCTTTGCTGTACCCGGCAGCAGTCTTTGCGTTTCTTTGTGCTCCAAACCCGATGCGTGAGTTCAGTTTGTGGACACTGTTAAAACTGGGTGCCTCGTGCCATTTCAGGCCCTGAATCAATCCCTAATTGTGGGTAAAACAGGAACAGCAACAGAGTGTGACAGCCAGTGCTACGCTAAAGCGGGGAGGTCTGGACACATCTCCGTGAATAAATGCCGCATTTGTCTTTGCGGGATCCGGGTTTCAGTCTCTCTCTCGCTTTCTTTTTCTCTTGCTCTCTCTCTCTGTCTCCTTTTCTCTGGCCCTTCTGTGGCTGTGATCTGTTGAATTATTTGTTAGGCCTGTGCTAAGCCTCTGTTAGCCAATCATAAGGCTATAGTGCCGGCCACTGATGTCATCACTAAGAATTAGGTCATATTTCATCACTGGTACACAATGTAATAAAGAGCCATTGATAAATGTCTAAGGAATCATTATTGTTATTAAAGTTAGAGGGACAAAAATGGCATGGCAGCCCTGGCACACGTCTTTGCTAACATGGTTACGACTGTCCAACTTAAAAATTTGAGTTCCGAAGTGCTTTAAAGCAGTCGTAGTTCACTACTTGGAAAGTGCTTCTTTGTTTGGGAATTTGCCTTTAACCCTGCCCTGTGCACAAGACATATATAGGTCCCGTGCTAATCTCTATCAACCCCTTCAAACAAATGCCATATTTTGGGGACAAGGAGGTGGAGATGTATCAGGGCGCGGTGAGTATCAGACCCCCCCAAGCACTTTCAGTTTGATGGCTCTTGTTAGGTGAGTGAGATGAAATGCAATCGGTGCTTTGTCTTTCGAAAATTTCACTGCCCTGTGAAAAGGTTGCTTAGATTCATGACATCACAGCTATATAAGGATACGTGTCTAAGAAGTCACTGAGAGTGACTCACCTCACGATTTTAAACAGACTTTCTAGGTGTGGTGCCTGTCGCTCTTAAGGCTTCGCCCTGTCTTGGCGCACAACAGCTTCGAAACCAGGTTATTTTCTTGGAAATCTACAGCGGTGCCATGAGACCATGGTCTGCTGCTATGAATCTTGTAGCCTGGTCAGCTAAGGCACTCAGGGTGGCATAACGGATAAACTATTAAGCAAAGACCCTTCAAGTCATTAGCATCTTACCAGGTGTGACTGAAATCTTAATTCTGCTTTATTACAAGATGAATTTACGTGCTTGGCTCTGTATAGGGGACCGACCTCAGTGTACTTTTTGCTCTGGTCACAGGCTCAGTACGAGAACCCTCCACACATCTATGCCCTGGCCGACAGCATGTACCGGAACATGATGATCGACCGCGAGAACCAGTGCGTCATCATCAGGTAGGGTGCTTAAAAAAAAATCCCCCCCCCCCCCCCCCCATGTGAATAACAACCCAGTGGCCCTCGTGGGGAAGGTGTATCAAAAGCAGGGCCCTTGGGAGGACCGTACAACTATGCTGGGAATGTATGTGCTCCACGCGAGAAAGTGTGAATGCTCAGATTGTATCGCTATGGTGATAGAGCATTCCGAATATTCTAATGTGAAAGGGGAGGAAGCCAACCAAACTGGTTCAGGCACTTCTATGGACTTCATTTATTATTAAACTGGTTCCCAAGCACTGTTGTTCTTATGCTACTCTGGTGAAACAGAATTCTCCATGTCTGGTCATCAGACTCCCTCTCCACTTTCAAGAAACACCCTGAGATCCATCTGCTCCATGAATTCCTCTGCGAGTCCGATGCCTCGTTACCTTCACTGAATGTTATTATGTAGCACCTCTGGTCACTGAATAGTTATTAGGTTATTGCTTTGTTAGTCATTCTCATGTAGCTCCTGCCCCAATACTGCTTACACTGTACCTGGGCGCTCACTGGGCGTTCACTGGGCGATCAGCCTAGCAGCACTTACGCTTGTTGACTCCTACATGACATGTGTGTTTGCAGGGTGCTATTCACTTGTACGGCGAACAGTTGGACAAAAGTTTGTTGAATGTGATGCAGAAATGTGTCCCTGAACTGCAGTTCGTACACACACATAGATCTATCTATCTGTATCTTTGTGGGGACTCTCCATTCATTTCTGTAGGGCAAAACTCTAATTCTAACAATGACAATCTTAACCCCGACTCAGCCATAACCTTAACCATAAGTAACCAAACAAAAGACAAGACTTTTGCCATTTTTACATTGCAATCACAGATTTTTATAAAATTGAATTTTCCACAGAAAGTGCCGGTTTTTATCACATTGTGGAGACATTTGCTTCCCACAATCTATTACATACATAACCCATACACACAAACACAGAAACACACACACACAATGTAATGTATGCATGCCCACACACACACGCTGGTGCTTGTTAGTATGTCTGGGTCACCCCAGGATGTTGGGAGAAAAACAACGTGGAGCAAAAAAAAAAACGCCTGACCAGTCTCTACCCGGCTCTTCCTACTTCCAGAAAACAGGAAGTGCACCTGCATGCTCCTCTCAGCATGTGTGTTTCTGCCCCCCGCCCCCCCCTCAATACACACACACGCCATTGTCTCACACAGCCAGCTTGCGTAAGTGGAGAGGCGGGGGCAGATGTCACCTATGGAGGGGCAAACGAAGTCCTGCAGGCCATCCTGTATGCGGGGACAGGTTGTGGAGGCGCAGCAGAAGGGCTGCTGCGGAGGGCGGCATTCCCCCTCAGCTCTGGGGGTGAAGTTGAGCATGAGTGTCTCAGGTGGGGAGGGGGCATCCCAGGGATTGTAGTGCTCATCTCCATGGCCGCAGGGTCGCGTGTTATTAGCACAGAGGGCAGCCCGGCTGTACAGCTTGCCGCTGAAAAGAGCAAGATGTGCAACGGTGAGGGGTAGGATTAGGGTTAGCGCTGTGCGTAGCGGAGCGGTCAGCCGCACACCGTGCGGGCACTCTAACCAAACAAAAGGCATGTGACCCGCCATGAGATTCCCGATGACTGGACAGAGGGCCGGCTGGCTTCCCAGAATATCTTCTATGCCTTATTTTAGTGGTTTTTGAGAAGTCAGTCAGTGTAGAGGTTTGCAGATCCGAGCATGTCTGAGGCTGGCTGCCCAGCGCCGCTGCTTGAGAGTCATGCCGGTTGCTTAAAGGGGGACTTTCTGCACTGTTTCCTGTTCCCTGCAGCCCTTGTCCATTGTTGTGTCTATCAGTGCCCCTTTCCCAGACTGAAAGCATAACAACTTGCGGGACTCGTCCCCATTGTACACCACCCTATATTTACTCTTGTCCCGATATGTTTTTCTCCCATGGGGCTGGACTCTTCCCTATTAATATATGGGTATTGTAAAAGGTGGCAGTTGTTTCATGGTAACAATAGAGGGGGAAACGGACTCCCTTTCAGCAGAAGTGTTTCACAGAGGAAATTACTTTGTGGGTGTAACTTTGTGGTATTAAAATGCCGCATAAGGAGCAACAGCGTCCAATCAGGGCTGAGTCTGCCAGCTGAGAAAATGCTGCCAGAGTGAGGCCTGCATCATTAAGGAAGGCCTATTCCAGCAAAGGCCAACCCGCCCCATGACACCTGTCCAGGGGGAACCTCTACATCCTGTTACTGTTTAAGGTTCAGTTTGGCTTAGCAAGGAATCGCCAAAAACATCTACAACAAAGTATTGTTTTGTTATTTATGTGATGGCTTTGGTTTATCTTCAGGGCAGGTCAGGTTAGGTTCCTGAAGGGTAAAACAGCAAAGACCCTGCAGGGATTTTAGCACTGCATGTTTATTACGATTTTTTTTATTCGTGAGATGTTGCTGCATGATTGGTTGGCTGGCTGCTCAGTATTGTGCTGGTGCACTGCTGATTCAGGGAGCTGATTCAGTTCTGTGTCAGACTTCTGGCCGGCCAGCTGAACCCCGACTGCCCCGTTCATGTTTGGCCGATGAGTCTGACGGGAAGTCGACAATGTGTTTAGCATCCGACTTCTCTGTAATTACGATACACAATGGGAAAGGCCCCATTGGCCGGTAAATATAGGACTCATTAAACCAAACAGCAGTCATTACAAGGAAGAGCGTTTGAAATAAATACACATGAAAACAGCAGGGCTGGGGGGGAGTAAGAAGAGAGGCGGGGGGGGCAGAAGGAGAAAGGCCACCTAGGGACACATCCGTAGTCCGCTGAGGCTGTTTTAGAGGAAGGGGTTAACTCAGATGTAAACAGTAGCAAATCCTGTTCAGTCAATGTCAATGAATGTTAGAAAGGAAGAAAACAAGCAAGTGTACAGGGCTTTATGTGACGTTACCGCATGGGCAGGCGACTCCGACCAGTCCTGCGGCTCTGCTGTTTTTTTCAGGAGTCCGTTGCCAACACAACTACCCCGTAAAAATGACATAAAAACGGGCCAGTTCTTAAATGTGAAGCCAGGCCACAGACATCTAAATGAGTGTGATCTTGGCAGATAAAGTGGGCAGGCAACCGGAGGCGGGGAGAGGGGGGTTAAAAGCAGAGAAAGCTGAAAGAAAATGGCCCGCACCATATTGTTCTGCCTTTCGGGGTGGAAATTCTGTAAAGCAACTGGAAAAATTTCTGAGAATCACATCCCCCTCCACAGGCGGCAAGGAAGGAGTGACGGGCCTCTCTGCCTGTGTATGTCATAAGAATAATCTCTAACGTACAGAGCTCAGCCCCCTGCTGGCATTGCTGCAAGGTGGAGATCCTGTCTCTGATCTGAAAGCCCCCCCACCCCCACCCCCATCAGGCGATCCCAAGCGCAGTGCTGCCTCATGCTCACATACGGCTCTGCCACGCTTCTCGCCCGGCTTACCACAAAATGTCTTTTCGAGTGCTTGAAGGCTTCAGTCTTCTACTGTCATTTAATATCGCCGTAGTGACTTCCTGTGTCACATGTGACCCTACGACACATCCCCACATCTTTCAGGTTCACGGTTGAGGACAGTTAAAAGAAGAAATTTAGATTGGCTGGGTCTAATCTGAAAAGCTGGCTCAAGGAGAACTTCCAGAACACAGTGGTGAACAGAGTCATGTTGTGTTTGGACCGAGATAGTTATCATAAACCGAAAAGCTGAGTTTTTTTTTTTTTTGCAAAAGTCAGCATCAGTTGATAAACTAAAAATTTTGCATTTCAACCACCTTAAACAGTTTCCCCTGCTTAGTAGACGACGCAACCAAGATATGTAATTATCGTATGTGGATCATCAAAAAATAATTTTAAATCAGCAATGTCAGCTTCAGGGTGTGACAAGCAAATAATGGTTTTGTGAGGAACTGGTCCAAACTTGCTAATGGAGTGACTCAGCTGGGCTTTTCAGATGGGCCAGTGGCAGAATGTGCTTCTGTTGGTGTGTGTGGATGAGAAGGGCAGTGTTTGGACAGTGTTAAGGGTGATGTTAAGACACTATTAGGGGCACTGTTAGAGTGGTGATAGGGGCAGTGTTAAGGTACTGTTCAGGGCAGTGTTTGGACAGTGTTAAGGGTGATGTTAAGCCACTATTAGGGGCACTGTTAGAGTAGTGATAGGGGCAGTGTTAAGGTACTGTTCAGGGCAGTGTTGGGACAGTGTTGGAGATTTTCATGGGGCAGTATTACGGGTGGTGTTAGCACAGTGTTAGGGGTAATGTTAAGGCCAATATTAGGGCAGTGTTGGTGCGGTGTTAGGGGCAATGTTGGGACAGTCTTAGGGGGTGGTGTTTGGGCAGTGTTGAGGGAGGTGTTTGGGGCAGTGTTGGGGGTAGTGTTAGGGCAGTGTTGAGGGAGGTGTTTGGGACAGTGTTGGGGGTGGTGTTATGACAGAGTTAGGGGCAGTGCTAGGGCAGTGTTAAGGGTGGTGTTAAGGGCGGTGTTGGGGGTAGTGTTAGGATAGTGTTAGGGCAGTGTTTGGGACAGTGTTGGGGGTGGTGTTATGACAGAGTTAGGGGCAGTACTAGGGCAGTGTTAAGGGTGGTGTTTGGGGCAGTGTTGGGGGTAGTGTTAGGATAGTGTTAGGGCAGTGTTGAGGGAGGTGATT
>JAODKE010000007.1:9037555-9050061 GCA_026779605.1 Mormyrus hasselquistii | reverse complement strand
TGCTAGGGCAGTGTTAAGGGTGGTGTTAAGGGCGGTGTTGGGGGTAGTGTTTGGATAGTGTTAGGGGAGTGTTGAGGGAGGTGATTGGGACAGTGTTGGGGGTGGTGTTATGACTGAGTTAGGGGCAGTGCTAGGGCAGTGTTAAGGGTGGTGTTAGGGGCGGTGTTGGGGCAGTGTTCAATGTTGTTTTTTGTCCCTCAGCGGAGAGAGCGGTGCGGGGAAGACAGTGGCGGCCAAGTACATCATGAGCTACATCTCCAGGGTGTCCGGAGGAGGCACCAAAGTGCAGGTGGGTGCTGTCTGAGGGCCCCGTGAATCGTGTGGATGGCTGTGTGTGCGCGTAGCGCTCCTGGTGCGGGATCGCGTGTGGCCGTCTATGGCTGCACGCCGTAGTCAGCACACATGTGGGGGAATGATGTGACGTAGCAGACAGACTCGGCGTAATCACTCCGCCATGTCTGCGTTCCAGGAGCCATGCGGCTGGCATCT
Source organism: Mormyrus hasselquistii (assembly GCA_026779605.1). Taxonomy (NCBI): domain Eukaryota; kingdom Metazoa; phylum Chordata; class Actinopteri; order Osteoglossiformes; family Mormyridae; genus Mormyrus; species Mormyrus hasselquistii. The sequence goes on along the minus strand of JAODKE010000007.1, from coordinate 9,049,572 downwards.
CTGCCCTTATCCTCCCCCCAGATCTGTAATTATCATCATCACCAGTGGGACCGCCAGCCTCCCCACCCCTCCCCCCGCCCCAGCACAGGCCATCTGCTCCAGACAAGGCCCCCCAGATGTCCTGTCTCTCAGTCGACTTAATAGCCCCCAAAACCAATTTACCTCTTTTAAAGGAACCAGTCTTATGCAATACAGGAGTTCTGAGAAGAACGAAACATAAATCATTTAATCATTTCGTAAAATAAGGTTGTTTTTTTTAATCTAAGAACGTCACTGTAATTTAGTTTAGTTTGCTGCACCTTTGTGTTTCTTCCATGCTATTTAACCTAGCAGAATTTTGCACCCCTGCTTCTCCATAGCCCCTCAGGTCACGCGGTCTTCCTCCATTTGTCATGTGACTCTTCATCACTGCTCAGCTGGTGTGTGAGGCAGCAGGACCTCCATTTTTGTATGCCTGAATCTGCCAGACTCATTTCCTGCACCCAGTTGATGCTCCGTTGTTGCACACAGACACATGTGAAGCTGAATCAGTCTTCACAGAGAGTGCTTTTCGTGTCTCTCAGCGCTGACACACAATGCTAAAGTCTCCCGCACAATTATTTTTGCCTTAAATTTCCCACGTCTTCCAGTGCAAAGAGAGCTATGAAAAAATAAAATCACCCAGCTAAACCACTGCACTGACACTATGTGAAGGACGTAGCTCAAGAATTCAAAAAATGCACCAAAAAAAAAACACTGCAGAGCAGCTTTGACATAAAACACCTGACAAATGGATCCATGTTTAACTTGCAACACACTGGGACCAGATGTGTGCACTGGGAAATGCAGTGCAGAAGGTTCTTTGTGTGTGTGTGTGTGTGTGTGTGTGTGTGTGTGTGTGTGTGTGTGTGCGTCTGGAAATGTGCATGTATGTCTGAAAGTATGCGAGCTTATGTGCGTGTGGATGCAAAAATGTGCGTCTGTTATGTCTGTGTGAATCCATGTGTGCCTATGTGGTTGCGTGTGTGGGCGCACATGCGTGTGAAAATCCGCGTATGCAAGTGTCAGGGGTTGTGGAAAGTTCCAGCCATGTTCTCCTGTTGCCGTGGAGATTGCTCTACCTGTCAAGCTCTCTGCTGACCTGCAGTGTCCCCCCTCCCAGCATGTAAAAGACATCATCCTGCAGTCCAACCCCCTCCTGGAGGCCTTTGGGAACGCGAAGACCGTGAGGAACAACAATTCCAGTCGATTTGTAAGGGCTTTATGACGCTATTGTCCATCTGCGCCTTGCACCGGGGTACCTTTCACTGGCTAAGGACTTCTCATATCTTCTTCCACTATTTCTAACCCAGAGCCATAGCCAGGAATGGAACATGTAGCGACCGTGGTGAATGGGGAACCGAGCGGGAACAGCCAGGGAATTACAGAGCATTTCTATATATTTTTTATAAGCTGTGTTATTGCCCCTTTCTGTGCCACTACTGGGGCTGTTGGCGTCAAGTGGGGACAGCTAAACTAGGGCTATCGAAATGTTAGGACAGATTCTGGCTCCACAGTGGATGAGTTGGTTAGGACTCATGGACCGTGTAGCGGTTTGCAGTCATGGAGCACTCGCTGGGCAGGAAGGACAGACGATGTGGTGGTTAAAGCTTAGAAGCAGTGTGGTGGTTGGACTCAGGAACTGTGTGGGGGGTAGGGTTGGGACTCAGGGATGGTGTGGGGGTTAAGGTTACAACTCAGAGACTGTGTGAGGTTTAAGGTTACGACTCAGAGACTGTGTGGGGGGTTAGGGTTAGGACCCAGGAACAGTGTGGGGGTTAACGTTAGAACTCAGGAACTGTGCATGGGTTAAAGTTAAGACTCAGAGATGGTGTGGGGGTGCGGATATACAGACCAGCTAGTGATTAGGGTTCACAAACATGACTATATGGTGGTTAGGATAAGACTGTGTATTGATTCTAAAACTCACAGTGGGACAATTAGGACATATGGAGCAGGTGGGTCATGTGGTAGAACCTTAAGGTGGATCAGGTGGGTCATTTGGTAGGACCTTATGGTAGATCAGGGGCGTTTCTAGCTATTGAAAAAATCAGGGGCTAAGTCAAATTTTCCCGGGGCTTGTTGAGGCCCATGGGGTAGGCAGCTTGGCCCCACAGACATTCCTTACCACATGCAAGACAGGGATTTGTGTCCTTTCCAGTAGCCACACAGCAAAGGAGGAGGGAGACTGGCCAGTCACAATATTGTCATTAAGAAGATGTACTGTAGAGCCAGAACTGTGGGAGAAATGGTAAACGGCTCATAACAGAGTGATAAAACCGATCTCTCCTCTAAGGCAGATCACAGCCCTGTAGATTAGGTACAAATACTTGACAGGGCAGAGACAGAAAATGATTAAAATTGGTAACCACTTAGCACTACATTATAGCATCACTGAGGGTCTGTAAGAGAGATCCCTGCCAGGCTTCAGTGGCTATTTCATCACTCTCTGTGCTCCAGCTCAGACTGACCCAGTCTGTCACTCAGAAGTCACACTCCTTTCTGCAGGGAAAGTACTTTGAGATTTGGTTCAGCTCTGGCGGTGAGCCGGATGGAGGAAAAATCTCCAACTTCCTTCTGGAAAAATCACGTGTCGTCATGAGGAATCCTGGAGAGAGGAGCTTTCATATATTCTACCAGGTGAGGACCGAAGCCCGTAGAGTCTCTTTGGTCCCGGTGTTTTGTGTATCTGAATGCTTTTGCGTGTTGACATGTCTGGATGCAAGATGGGGAAAAGTGGGAAATAGTTTCACTTTACGTGTCCCAGATTTCATCGGGACGCTAAGAACAAAGCATGCCATTTGGACCCCGTAAGCAGGTCATGTTGTTGTTGCACCCCGGAAGTCTGCCAGCACGTGGGGCGGCTTCACCCTCTCGTAACACTGTTTCCTGAGTGATGAGAGAGGGTAGAATGGGGAGTCATGTCTCTGGAATAAAAGCAAATGGGATTGTTAATGTGCTGGCACAGAATGCCAGGAAACGGCTGGATTTATTCACTGTCAAGTGCTCTTCCCCAGGCGTGATCCTTTGAAGGATTCTCAGAAATGGACTCTAGCATTGCCATCCACCAGCCTCTGAGGCTGTAGGGGTCCAGCGGTGATTCCTGATGCATAAGTCTAACTGTCGCTTTTTATTCACGTTCGCAGCTGATCGAAGGAGCCAGCGAGGACCAGAAAAGCAGCCTTGGCATCACCAGTTTAGATTACTACAGTTACCTCAACCAGTCTGGGTCCTACAAAGTCGACGACATAAACGACAAGAAAGATTTTCAGGAGACAATAGTAAGGCTTTCTCTGTAAACGCCTGCAGTCCTGAGTGTTCTCTCTGCTCACATAAATACACGCAGCAAAGACTGATTTTATCCTTTCTGGGTATCTCAGTCTTGGGTGGCTTCCAAAAGTGGCCTAGATGCTGCAGTAGACGGCAAACCTGTTACTCAGTACTCAGTATGGTACCCCGCTCCCCATCTACCGCAGCACGCGATGAATGTGATTGGGATTCGCCCCGAAGAGCGCACCCTCGTCCTCCAGATCGTGGCTGGGGTGCTTCATCTAGGCAACATCAACTTCAAGGAGGCCGGGAACTATGCCGCTGTGGAGAACAGTGAATGTAGGTACTCACAAAGAAAAGATGCTTTCTGAGAACCCACCTCAATCGCTTTGTGTTTTACTGCTTTTTTTGGCCACAGGGGGGTCTTCATTTTTCTGGCTGAGCAACACCGCCCTGGTTAATGTTGTGTGGAGCTCATCCATTCAGAGCTTAGTTCAAATGACTGGTTAAGTCCCACTCTGAAGTCTCACTGTGTTACATCATAGGCTACAATTAGAGTGAAGTTCAGTATTTCCTATATCAGTCTCCTTCCTTCCTCTGTGCCTCCTGTCCCACCCAGTATGTAGCTCTGGGCTTCCTCCTCCCTGCTATTACAGCTTCGGGTTACACAGTGTCTGGTGCACTACCTGCACTTCTAGACATGTTCAGTAGGGCAGGCATATCTGCTCTGGAAGCCGTGACCAATATCGCCCCCAACAGCAGGTTTCTGCAGAAGTTTTTGCTTGTTCTTTATGATAAAAGATAGAGATAATAATCCGTGGATGTGTGAAGCTATAGGATGGGAGAGGCTATATCAGATATGTAATGGGAAATGTTTTTTAGGACATATTTACTGGTTCTGGTGTTTCTCTGTGTGAGCACAGGTTCATGTGTCCTCCAATCCTGCACCAGGCTGAATGATAAGAGCGTGAGGCTGTCCCACTGTCCCCAGCAGGGGTCGCCAGCCATGCTCCCCCCGCCAATCGTGCCTTTTGGGCCACTTCTGCTTCCTTTTGGGGGAAGTGACTCAGCCTGATGGGGTGCGGAGAGGGATCTTGTGTCGGCCAGAAGCTTGCACTCACTCTCCTTCTGGGATCCTGCGCACAACATTTTATTAAGGATACTATAATCATGCATTAAGCCTCAGGTGCTTCTTCAGCTTCAGCTTCTGGGCCATTTTCATTCACATTTTTATAAAAAAATTTTCAGCGATTTTCCATCTATTCATCTCCCATAACTGCTTATAAAATACAGGGTCGTGCTCCCTGATGATGATATTCAGGAATTACAAAAGCCAGCTCAATTGGTGTCTCAAAATTGGTCTTAGCATGTGTAAGCACGTGTCCTGTGATGATGCCGTTCCCTCCAAGGTGTTCCCCTGCCTCATGGCTGGTGCTCCCTGACAAATGCTCTAGGGTGACCGGAATGCCGTGTTACAAATGCATCATACCTGAGTGTGGAGAAGCTAGGCGTTCATCTCAGAAGGATGTGGTTTCTAAGGATCTCCTGATCTCTCCACCCGCTAGTCCTGGCCTTTCCCGCCTTTCTGCTGGGCATCAACCAGGATCGGCTCAAGGAGAAGCTGACTAGCCGCAAGATGGACAGCAAGTGGGGCGGCAAGTCCGAGTCCATTGATGTGACGCTGAACGTGGAGCAGGCGTGCTACACGCGTGACGCACTGTCCAAAGCCCTGCACGCCCGCGTCTTTGACTGGCTGGTGGAGGTAACCATCAGCAGAGAGCCTGAGCACTGGGGACACGGATCCCATGCCCACCCATTCAGAGACGGCAGCAGCTCTGGACCACCTGACCATACTGTTGCCTTTTTTTTCAGTCCATCAACAAGGCCATGGTGAAAGACCACCAGGAGCTGAACATCGGTGTGCTGGATATTTATGGGTTTGAAATTTTCCAGGTAAGCACTGTCAGGCCTGTTTCCCTACAAACGTATCTTTTTATCTACGTATTTGTCAGGCCTGAAGCTGAGTGATGATTAAAGCAAAAACAAACACACCCCAGTCAGGAAACTTCCCCTTTTCGAACTGCCTAACAAGATTATACACCAGATTTCGGTTCCTAATACCTAATTGGTTCACCATGGTTGCGGTCGACCTGTACTGATCCAGTAATCTGTTTGCTAGGAGGATTCAATGGTCATATCCCTTCTTTTAGTCGCACGTTTGATTTCATTGGGTCCATGAGCTGACACAGGAATATGTCTGTAAAGAGTGAGTTCAGATGATAAAAGTTAATGATGTGTGACAGTAGAAATGTATGCAAAGATCATGGGCACTGATGCACAGCCAGTCTGCTTTGTTATTGTCCGTGGGAGATGTGAACCCCTTTCGAAACTATAATGGGATTTACCAGCGACTGGTGTGCTAGTAAAACCTGACTGCTTATGGTTTGGGAGGGAGCCTCTGGACACAGAATACCGCATGACACAGGCCTCTTATCAGGGTCGCTGGAGTCACTGTGGGCCAAATGGCATAGGAAATAAAAGCTAATTTGCATCTATTTATACCGTGTAAGCAACTATACCCATATAAGTAATTGTATTTTGTTAGTATTTCCAATCCAATCCAGCTTTATTTGTAAAGCAGTTTTAACAATCTTATGGACCAAAGTGAGACACAGAGGAATAAATAAAAGAGAATAATTGCATATGTATTTGTGTTTGCAGCCGTGTAATTATAGCTTTGTCAGTAACAGCATCTGTATGTATAACTAAAATTGTAGCTGTATGACACTTTATGAGGCAGATGAGCAGGATGCCATGGTTTAAATGGACCTAAATGTTTCTCAGAATGACAGCAAAGAAATTGTAGGAAACTTTTAAAATGGCTTTAAAATCATGCCAAGGCTAAAAACCCCAAAAAATGCCTATGCTGACCATCCAACCTCCTACCCCGGCTGATCCTGCGTAAGCTGTAACGGGAGCCCCAGCCTGATCCGCGAGAGTGGCTCTCACCATCTCAGGGCTTTGCTGGCTGTAGGCTATCACCACGCACATGCGGTCACTCGGTGTAACCCCTGGCGATTGCCCTGATGCCCACTGGCTCGTAGTCTATCCGCATCATGAATACGGAAATGAAATCTATTCCAGAACTGTGATCTGACTGGTTCAGCAGGATGCAGGACAGGCTATGTTTACAATCCCGCCCTGCCACGTTTCAGATCCTTAACAGCATAACCTGCCTGCTCACCTCGTCCAACCTGTCAGCAGGAACACGTCCCAGTCAATTCCTTGGTTATTTGCAAATAAACATGGCGGTTATGTAAAACATGTCGATGTCTGCGATGCAGGTAGTCAGGATGCGTTTTGTGTCAGGCTGCTGGCAGCTCAGGAGACCACAAAGATTCTTGATTTCTAGAATCATTTGGTTTTAAGCTGGAACAGAAATATAAACAAATATTACTAATATCAACATCTGCCATTCATTCAGTCACACAAGACTAATGCATACCTTTACACACATTTTTGTTTATCCAGACAGAAATTAGCGCTAGGGCTTGTTATGCACATTACATAGAATACAAATAACAAAGTATATCGGTGTATAGTTTTTATTTTACCCTTCCCTGATACTTTCTTTGCAGAAAAATGGCTTTGAACAGTTCTGCATCAACTTTGTGAACGAGAAACTTCAGCAGATTTTCATCGAGCTAACCCTGAAGGCCGAACAGGTAACGGCAGATATTTGCTTTCTGCCGGCACTCCCTTCACCCACCTCTGCCTGCCAAAGCCCTTCCTCCAGCCAGGCTCATTTCTCAAGCTGCTTATAAATCTGGCCGTCTGAGCCTGCGGGGTGAGCGAGGCCAGCGGGCCGGCGGCTGACTGTGCTCTCTGCCTCCTCCAGGAAGAATATGTGCAGGAGGGCATCCGGTGGACTCCCATCGAATACTTCAACAACAAGATCGTGTGTGACCTCATCGAGAGCAAAGTGAGCGGCCTGGCAGCCTTACCAAGCTAACAGCACATCTGATGCAGAGCTTTGGGCCTGTATTAACTGCAAGGCTCAGGATTAGCATTTGCGGCTAACGTGTGTTTATAATTGATAACACTTTCTACCATCTGTTGATACACTAAGACAACTAGTGCCCATTGGATCTACTTATACATTCGCATAGATTAAATTCAATTTTTCAATTGCTTCTGATAAATGGGAATCCATTTTTACAGGCGCTTGCTAATTAAGTCAAGTGTTTCTGAGGCCATGTGTACTTGTTCTGGAGTTTTCAACAGTTCTGGTCAGGTTAAATGGGATCATTGTTGTCATCTGCCTGATGTCTGCATGCAAATATGTAGTTTTTGTTTGATTTTTTTCCCCAGAATCCCCCTGGTATCATGAGCATCCTGGATGATGTGTGCGCCACCATGCACGCGGTGGGGGAGGGGGCAGATCAGACTCTGCTGCAGAAGCTGCGGGTGCAGGTCAACACCCATGAGCACTTCAACAGCTGGAATCAGGGCTTCATCATCCACCATTACGCTGGGAAGGTGATGGAAGCCAGACCTCCACCCTTATCTCTCTGCCTCTGAGCTCAAAGTACTGCTCAAGTCAAAGATTCACATAAGTTAATCATTAAGTCACTACACGCCACATAGCTAAAAGCACCACAGTCCTTTTTACTTTTCAGCAGTTATCTAGCTGTAAAAATGTCTCTTCAGCTGTCGGCTGAGTAGCTGTATCCAAGCAGCAGAAATAATGTAAACTCTCTCATAAGTGACTGGGGTCTTCTGTCCCGCAGGTGTCCTATGACTCGGATGGGTTCTGTGAGAGGAACAGGGACGTGCTGTTCACAGACCTCATCGAGCTGATGCAGAGCAGCGAAATGTAAGGGACCGGCCACAGAGGGGCGCCGGGTGCCTGCCTGTCAACGTCGGGCCGAAGGTCACAATCCAGGCAGCACGAGTGTTATTCGATACCAAAAGCCCAAAGACTGTACCTGTGGTGCAGTGAATCGTGGGATTTGTCTCGTCCATACTTCTGTTCTTGAGTATTGGAAGTGTAGATGACGTAAAGTGGGTACACGAGAACACAGTTCTGATCAAGTACGCACATTGAGAAACAGCCCGCTTCTGGGAAACAGCAAAATAGTGGATTTTCATGTTTTCTCATATGTTGCCCTCTAAGCCGGTGGATCAGGACTGATATTATGTTGTGCATGAAGCAGGTCATGGACTGTGTGCATCGTCTTGTTACCACAGAAGAGTAGCATGTTGTTTAGTTTGTTTTGTTTATAAGGAAGCAGCCAGCATTCGTTTGTGGGCGCTCTGGTTTTTGGCCCCCACCGTGTGCAGGGTCCCATCTGTGCAAACAGCCGCACAGCCTTTGTAATGGGCGTTTGAGGGGGGGCTATCCTCTGACCCTATTCCGAGAAGCAGCCACACACACACTACTGAGAGGTGGCGCCCCCAGCAGGCCTTACTTCATTTTCATGGCCTGCACCCAGCTGTCTGCATGCAGACAAAGCTGCCCATTTATTTTCTATAATCCCCAAGCAGGATGCTCCTTCTGGCATTACATGGAAATCCGTCCATTTGATTTATTAAGCTTTAGATATGCATCTGTTTTGTTTATGCTTATTTATATACTGCTGGAAACTTAAACATCTGTACAAATCTTTTGTTAGTATCTGTTGCTTTAGTATTCTATTTATTTTTCTAACCAAAAGTTATATTTTTTAAGCCTGTTCTGTTTTTAAATTACGGAGTTTCTATTTTAAATCCCTGGAAGAATCAGCATGCTGTTACATCCACTGTGTCTAGTCTAAAGGGCATTATGCTGCTGGAAATTAGTCTCGGTTTAAGACAACCGTGAACAAAGGGAATAGTGCACAAGGGGAAGGATGGGTACATTTTTATGTCCCTGCGGATGTTTTTGCGCTGGGAAACACTTCTCTGGGAATGTAAGGGAGCTTCTCAATGATGTGAAAGTTTCAGTTCGATCTGACGGCAGCTGAAATCCACAGTTATCCTAAATGCGAGCTTTGGCCAGGAGTCGACGGCAAGGATCCCATAATCCAGTCTTTTCTTAGGAGAGATGTTGTAGTACGAAAAGTGAGAATAACACTGCGATTTCTTTGTGCCACATCTTACAGTTTCCGAGTTCATGTCGCCAACCAGCTCTGTCCCTCCCTGTTTTGTTTCATAAGACGCTTCATCCGAGCCCTCTTCCCCGAAAACCTGACCCAGGACAAGAAGGGTCGACCCACCACGGCGGGGAGCAAGATCAAGGTCAGCCTGGGTGTAACGGACTCGTGTGGGGAGAGGGAGGTCCGCACTCTGCTGCTTGTCCACACGTCCCGCGGCTTCCCCCATATTGGGGTCCCTCCCCTGAAAGAATAGATTCAAGGACCAATCACTTGCTTGTTTTCCCTGTGAGGCCTGAATCAGGACCTCTGAACTGTGAGGCCATGTGTGCATACACAAACCCATACTCAGGAACAAGCACTGATTGTAGGAAAGCCGGATCATACCTGCTTTCTGCTGCTAGATGTCTGCCTGATCAGATCATTATGCCTGAGCCCCTCAGTACTTCCTTGAATGTTTTTCAGTGATGTTCATTGCTAACTTTTAAATAGCTCTGTTGATTCGTCTTGGGAAGCATATTCATAAGTGCTGACAGGTGCGATGTGATGATCAGTGCTAATGCTGGCGTGGAGATTCACTGCAGATGTAATCTGAACCTGCTTTAGGATGCTTTGTCTAATGACTATGACTCATTGTGCTTCAATCAACTGTGACTCAGCTTCCCTTCATTTTCCCCTCAGAAACAAGCTAATGACCTGGTGAACACGCTGATGAAATGCACCCCCCACTACATCCGCTGCATCAAGCCCAACGAGACTAAGAAGCCAAAGGACTGGGAGGAGGGAAGGTGAGACGAACACACAATACACAATACATCATCACACACACACACACACACACACACACACACACATAAACGTGGTCTGTGGCCATAACCGGACTCTGGACAAATACATACACGCGCGGTGCTCAGTGCTGGCTACACTGGTAGACAGGCAATAATTCTTTATTTTAACAGCACCCAGCTGCGAACATAAGATGTCCACTTATTTCCCATAATCCCAAGCAAGGCACGCAAACCTGAATTTTTAAACAGATGTTCTCACCGCCAGCACTCTGTAATCTGCCTTTTCTTTGCTCGTCTTCAGGCTTTCCCGTGTTTTCTTTAAAGCTATTTCTGTATAATAAACCTCCACGCGCCGCTTATAGGTACTAATTTGTGTTTTGTTTTGCACTCACGTTTCCTCATTAACACACCCTGCGCCCACAACGGGGCCGGTGTGCAGGGTGACGTGGCCCGTGGCCCCCGTGGAGGAAGGCGTTCCAGTGTTCTGCCTTTGTCCACCTCCTTCCTCCGCTTGACACAAACCCGCGGCTGAATGCCCGGCCCGCTGACCTGCCGTGCTGTATTGTTAGGCAGCCAACAGCCTTCCTGTTGTGTGGAAGCCAGGGTCCAGCTTCTTGCCCATTTGATAGCATTCAGGACTGTTGTTTTCCCCAGAAGTCCGCTGGCACTCTTGCCCGTATATGGCAGTGCAGGAAGCCCTGGTGTGTTTGGTGTGAGAACGTGCCTGTGTCTCATCGCACTGTAGAGTCAAGCATCAGGTGGAGTACCTTGGGCTGAAGGAAAACATCCGGGTGCGGCGTGCTGGCTACGCCTACAGGAGGGTCTTCCGGAAGTTTCTCAACAGGTTGGTGACGTGCGGATCCCCCCTCCCAACCTTCTACCTGTACTGGAAACTGAATTCAACATTTAAACAGGGGGGAAGCCCAGCCATAGGTACTGACAGAACCATGCGGGCCGACACCCAAAGCCCTGTAGTACTGAGACGTGCAGAGGGAGACTGTAGCCGCCATATTGGGCTCTGAGGCCTGATCAGCATACAGCCCCAGCTGATAGACTGGGCCGTTCAGAGGCAGTGAGCAGGCATGGATTTGCTGATGTTCATAATGGTGCAGCTAGGACTTCTGGGTATTTACTGCTGGGACGACTGCAGAGTTCAGGGCGAGGGCTGAGGGTGGAGATGGGAGTACAGGCCGGACTGGACATGACCTTCGTCTGGGCTTTGGGTGCACATGGTACCAGAAGGTGGGGCTGCTTATTGCTCCCTATCAATAAGCTGTCACCGTCGTGCTGTGCTCGAGTATACTCAGGCTGTGGTTCGCTACCCCCCCGCACCCCCGAGGTACGCCATCCTGACCCGGGAGTCTTGGCCCACCTGGCGGGGCGATGAGAAGCAGGGCGTCCTTCATCTGCTGCGCTCCGTAAACATGGACCAAGACCAGTTTCAGCTGGGCCGGACCAAGGTGTTCATCAAGGCGCCCGAGTCGGTGAGTCTGCAGCATCTCACCCGCATGCCCTCGCGTGCCAGTCGACAGAGCTCGGGGTTGCCAGTCACACTAACAGGATAGGCCTTACACAGAGGCAACACGGTTAGCATCCAGAGTGCGGCGTTTGTCAGAGCTGATGAAGCATGGGATTGTGGGAAAGGGAGCAGACTGAGCTGCGGGGCCCCTGTGAGCTCACTTGTTGACTTTTCCCACGCACAACTGAATTGGCCCTTGTGTCACGGTCTACCTGGGAGGTGTGAATGCCAAGCTCGCACCCAGACCCCCCCCCACGCCCGCCGGGGCCCGCCCGCCGGGGGGGGGGG
>JAODKE010000007.1:9021706-9034544 GCA_026779605.1 Mormyrus hasselquistii | reverse complement strand
CCCCACCCCACTCTGCCCCTCCCCTCTCTGCCACACCCCTCACTCTGTTCCTGTTATTGTATGGTTATTAGCCTCACACTGTGTCATGTCTGTGACCTTTAGCCTTAGGTTTTGTGTCATTGTTCCCTTTCTCTGCGTTCCTCTTTTGCTATCCTCCTTGTCCTCATGTCTCTCCTCCTATTTCTCCTCTTTGGTGATGTCCCGTTTGCCCTCCGGCTTTGTCTGACTTTGTCCCACCTCCATTTCACAGCACCCTGCAGGACGACTTCTTCATCTTGCACGAACAGGAGTATGACAGCCTGCTGGAGTCCACCTTCAAGACAGAGCTGGTGAGCTTGCTGGCACGCCGCTTCGAGGAGAGGACGCAGAGGAAGCTGCCAATGAAGTTTGCCAATACGTCAGTGAGCCCGTTCGCAGAATGCACCAATATCACGCCTGGGCCTGGCTTATTGCTGCTGTTTGCGGGGGGTTGGGGGAGTTAGGGTATAGGGGGGCACTTGACTGAGGAAAAGCAGCTCTGTCCTACCGCTGAGTTTGGACTCTTTGTGTCCAAACTGTGCTCTGAATAATGAGGTCCACCATAACAGAGAGCCAGTTTTTATTGTTTTATAGATTATCGCATTCACACACACAGAAGGTCCCGGAATGGAAACCAGGCAGAAGCATTTTTTAAGCAATGGGGTGCAATTCAGTAGGTTAGGGACATGTCCGAAGACCCAAAAGTATGGGTTTGAATTCTACAATCGGCTGACTAATCACATCGCCATTGCACTCTTGGCAAAGACCTTTAACCCCAGCCTGCTACTGGCTGACCCTGTGCTCTGACCACAACACTTACTTCTGCCTGTTTATATATTTATGTCTCTGTCATAAAGAGCAAAATGAGACGTGTAAACTGCCCAATTTTGTCATATGGATGAATGGGTAAGAGGCGGGGCCTTAGGTGGGGGATGGCAAAGAGGCGGGGCCTCTTTCTTTACTTGAGTAAGGACTATTGTGCCATACAAATGCAAAATGCGGCAGCTGAATATTTTATCTAAATTGAGTTGTGGATAATATCTTAGTTTATCTAAACTCGGTTTAGTTAAGGCTAAGCACCCGTGCGCTCAGTTTCAGTGTCCGCGGAGTTGCTGTGTACGTTATTTTTGTGATATTCCCCCCTGGGATTCTATAAAGTTTTGCCTCATTTTATCTGATGTGATTATTTGTATATTTCTTTGTATCAATACTCTACAGGTATGTGTATTGCATTGATAATGATTTAACTCTCCCTGAATGGTGGTTACATATTTATATTTTACAGTTGCTTTCTCCTTCATTTTGGTTACAGTTGCACATTTGTATATATACCAATCCATTGGCTTTGTGTGGTTCCTTTGGCTCCTCTCTTACTCCCATCTGAATCTCTCCTCTCCTTCTCCTCCTCCTCAGACTTGAAGTAAAGCTGAAGAAGGAGAGCTGGGGCCCTTGGAGTGGAGGCGGCTCCCGCCAGGTGCAGTTCATGGTGGGCCAGGGCGAGGTGTCCATGCTACGACCCTCAAACAAAATGCTGCAGGTCAGCATTGGACCCGGCCTGCCCAGGAACACACGTAAGTACCACGTCTGAGCACCCAGAGGCCCCGCCTGTTTCTCATCCCCACCTGAGGCCCCGCTTCTTTCCCGTCCAGCACCTAAGGCCCCGCCTCTTTCCCATCCCCTACCTGAGGCCCCACCTCTACCTGTCCCCCACCTGAGGCCCCGCCTCTTTGCCATCCCCCACCTAAGGCCCCGCCTCTTACCCATCCCCTACCTGAAGCCCCGCCTCTTTCTTATCCCCCTGACATACCATTCGATTTAAATACTACTCAATGATGAAAAACTCTGTTCACATTTATTCTCCAGGTCCCTCTAGAAGGAATTTTACTCCCTCCAAATTCCCTCAGCGCTACCCATCACGGGCTGCCCCAGGACCTCCAGGTAGGGCACTCCAACACCCTCCATCTTCTATACTGATTGCTAATTAGCATCTTAACAAAACAAGCAACAACTGAAAGGCTAAATAGGGACGAGTTTTCCACATCAGAAAGCCCATGGGGTCTCTCCTACCCCACCCCTTGTGTTCTTACACTTTTATTATGTTTTTCTAATTTTGTTTTATTTAAATGACGTGTTTGAAGAGCGAGGTCTGGATGTTCTTTTAATGAGTTTGGATCCTGTTGAATGGCACCTTTTCAGTTTCTCATCAAAATGGGGGTCTGAAGACCACCAATCACGCAGCCGGGCAGAGAAATCCTGCATACGCGCCAAATTCCACGCAGAGGCCACCAGCCAACAGCACCAGCCGGCCGTTCCTGCCGGCGGCCGTCAGCAACATGCAGGCAAAGGAGAGAGGCAGCCGGGTCCAGCCCAACCTGGAGTGCCTGAGAGTCCCGGACCAGGGAGCAGCTGGGTAAGTACTGCTGCTAGAGGCCAAAGGCCTCCTGGGTAATGTGACTGTGGACAAGAACATCCAGCCATTCACATTCACGTTTTTATCGGCAATTTACATTGAGTCATACTCCAATGAATTTTATTGGCCCAACCCAACAAATCACCAATGAGAACAAAATATGTTTCTGGAAATTTCCTTTGAAAAAGAAGTTTTTAACAATGTAACACGCCATATAAAGGCCTCACTCACACTGGCCGTCATACAGACCGGTGTTTCTCAACCCGGACCTCAGGGACCCCCCAGACGGTTTACGTTTTTGCTTCCTCTCAGCTCCCTGCCAGACAATCCACATTTTTGCTCCCTCCCACATCCCGGTATCAAAAATGCGGACTGTCTGAGGACCAGGATGAGAAATGTTGGCATAGATAGTTAGAGACCCGGTTAGCAGGACCTAAGCTGGCCTTGGCTGACCGGAATGATGTGTTCCTTTATAGTAACGGAGGACTGCAACCAACTACGAATGGAAGAACGTGAGTTACTGAGTGTGTCTGGGTGGCGGGCCATAGTGTGCCTTGGTAGAGCGCACTGTCACTGTCTGTCACTCCCTCTCCTGTAGAGCTCACCTCTGTCCCCTCCCTCCTGTGACTCTGCCACTCTGCGGGGGATGACAACGGAGCTTTCACTTTGTGCTTAAGTGTTTTTTTTTAATTGCTTGTTTGTCCCTGAAATAAGGGTCCCTGGATGTTTCACACCCAGTAGCATTTAGTCCAAAGTTTTGGTTTGCCTATGATGTTGGGTCTGGAAAGAATCGTCCCAAAAAACAGAACGTAAATTCTGAGCAATAATAAAATTCTTTATTTATTTATTCAGCAGAACACTGGGTTAGTATAATGTAGGGTGCTCTGCATTTCCACAAACAAGCAAAAGTTTGATACAGGACTGCAAAATCATACTATCTGGTGCAATTATGGGATATTTTGGATGAGCTGTAATTACTCTCGTCATTTATATCATTAATGACACCTGTCCTATGCAACAGCCACTGGCATAGGGGGGAGTTGGGGGACAAATGAAGGTAAATTAAATATTTAGGGGGGTCCTATGCCCTTTGGTAAAGACAATGTAGTTAATTTGGCTGTTCTGCCATCGTGATGCTGTAAATAAGTTTCGCACACACGCCGGCAAATTGAAGCTGCATCTGCGTGCCTTGGCACCCCTCCTTTTATAGAGCAGAACCTTAAAGCCACATTAAACACATTGTGTCTATTTTTTGCGTGGTGCACTGCCATCTGGTGGTCACTTTAAAAAAAAAAAGCCTTTGCAACATGACGTTTTTTCATGCAAAATATTGTCCTACTGTTGATGCCAAGTGTCACAGCCTCAGGTGTACGTAATGCATGTTGTCCACCTAACAGCAAGTGAAGTATCACAGGACTGCTGTTTGGATTACTGAAAAGAGACTTCTAGGTTAAGATTCCTGTTACATTGCCTTGTTTCTCCCCCAGTGCTCACAGACAGAGCGTCAACAGACCTGCCCCAGGTGGAGGCCGGCCCAAACCCACCCCCAAGCCTAAGCCACAGGTCCCCCAGTGCAGGGCTCTGTACGCCTATGATGCCCAGGACACAGATGAGCTCAGCTTCAATGCTGATGACATCATTGACATTATCAAGGAAGGTAAGAGTCACGCCTCCGGAGGCCCTCCTGCTGCGCTTCGTGCCAGAGGAGACGCCAGCCTCATTCTGTCTCTTTTCCCCCCTCAGACGTTTCTGGTTGGTGGACAGGGAGATTGCGAGGCAAACAGGGCCTGTTCCCCAACAACTACGTCAACAAAATCTAGGCTGGCTGCTTCTGCGCAGTGAAAACTAGCTGTTGGAAAGGGGTGAGGGGCAACGTTCCTCTACTGCTGCATGACCCTGGAATCGCAGACCTGGGTCCTACTGCCCCATGTATCCAGGTGTAGTGCTTGGGTGGCAGAGAAGTTCTGTCAGACAAGGACCTGAAGAAATCATCTGAGTTGGTGTTGGCTATACAATTCCTATGAGCACTGAACAAAACTATTTATTCTATTTAAAGCTCTTGTCTTTGTAATTATTTCCACTTAGATATATCGAAGAGGAGCTGTTTTATTTGAAGAGGTGCGACATGTATGATATGTGCGACTAGGAGAAATTCTATTCTTTTTATATCTTTGTATGTAAAGGGATTTTCAGATTAAAAGGAGAGGTGATTGGCTTAAAGTCTATTTGTATTTCATGTTTAAAATGGTTCTTTTGTCAGTATGACTGCTGCTGCAAGTGATTTTACAGATAGTATTTGAATGAGATTAATTTATAAATGTTGCAGATGCCATTCATTGAAAATTCAAAGTTAGAGCTGTATTGTATGTTTGTCTCTTTTTATAAAGTCATTATGGCAGTAACATTCTCCCATGAAGATTTGGGCAGATTTCATAGTGAATTTACTCGTTTACTGCTCCATAGACAAGAACCTATTACTTCACAAAACAAACCCCAGAGGTTTGACATTTTAAATCACGGATGTCAGTTACTTTATTGCTAAAATGCGATTAACAGACGTTTAGTAACCAAGTTGGATTAAAAGCACTTTATGAACAGGGTATAAGAGCCGTAAGCCAACTCCTCCCAGGATGTAAAAGTTATGAAGGGAATTTAGAAAGTTTACAGGGAAAAAAAAAATTAAATGTTTCAACAAATGTTACCGTGTTGTCATTGAAGATTACTTTACCTGCACTGCAAGGCCTCCTTGACATCATCTCTCTTCTACTTTACATATGAATTTCCATGCATATGGAGTATTCAGTGAAACAGCCTTCAAAACCAGGTTTAAGCATGTTCCATAGGCCACCACAATCACCACATTGCGTCAAAAACAGCAAGTGAAGACTGACCATGCTAAAGCAAGTCACTGACCGACCTGATGAAATACACCCAGGGTGAAAGCTTGGTTCAATTACTACACACTGAATGTACATCAATGGAAGTCAAACTAAGCAGAATACCCACTCCATAACCAAATGATTTAGAGCCCTTTGTTAGACAAGTTACATAAATGTTCAAATGCTGGAGTGTTAATAAAGACAGGGGGCTTCTATCAATGCAGTATTGGCTTTAATAAAGGGGAAAAATATACAATTCCATCCAGAGGACTTAAAGCATGGCATAGTGATGCCAGGGAACAAATAAAACTGCCATGTCAGAAACAAGCAATCCACCTTTAAAACATCTACACACAATATTTCACAAAATGTACATAAAACCCCAGTAGTCCCCCCCCCCCCCCCCCACAGTCTGTTGAAATGAGATCCTTAAAAAAAAAAGTGCAGTAGTCAAGCCTGTAAGGTGGCCTCAGAGCAGAGGAGCAGCCAGGTCCCTGATGATTGCAGACTTCAGCTGAGGAATGACACTGATCTTCATTAGTCGACTACCTGCATATTTGTTCTTCACAGCCTTAGGGAGGGAAAAGCCATTAGATCACCACAAAGTGATCTGGTCACAAAAGGAAGAGGGGCGTCACTTACAAGGTGCTTGGTAAGGCCTTCGTTGACCCGGACCACATTCTTGGCCATGTGCTGCATTATTGGCTTGAGACCGTCTTCAGTATACAGGGTGTAATGCTGCTGTGTTGCAGACTAGACAACCCAAGAAAAATAATGACACCAAGCCAAAGCGCAGCAGTGCGGACCTTTGAGGAAACAGACACTTACCCATTTGTGTCCTTCGAGCACCAGCTGAGAGAGACAGAGGGCAGCGGCAGCGATTTCAGAGGGATTGTAGTGCAGCATGTCGTAGTCAGTCAGGGTCAGCTCCATCAAGTACTTGGCCAGTGTGTGCTTCTCTGCGTCCGCCTTAACAGAAGCAGCCATAAAGTCAGCCATGCCTTACCAGCTTAAGAGCCAGAACCAGCCGCTGAGGTCCTTTACATTGCCAGCTTTTGAGGCCCTCCGGAGGAAGTGAAGAGGAAGGGGCCGCCCCAGCTGGAAGTTGAGGTGTCTCAGGATCATCATCTCCATCTCACGAATCTGGGCCTTTGTGAAAGCGTTGTCCGTTATGTAGACGAAGTCGCCGACCTCTGGGGCATACATCTCCTCATACTTCGAAGCAATCAACATGGCGGTCACTCCAACCAGCTGCAGCTTGCGTCTGGAAACCGGCTGCACCTGGGGACCAAGTCGGGCATTCAACATGAGACCGAAGGCATCAGAAGAGACCATTTTAAAAATCTTCAGGAAAAACTAGACTTGCCTGCAGGAAGCGGTCGATGATGGCAATAGTCATGTACAATGTCTCTTGCAGAAGCTGGAACCTGGAGTGCACCTGGATCAGCCAGTCAACCAGTAGAGCACGCATGCGCTCATTTATCTCATAGCCCTGCATGTATTTCGGACGGACCGACTGCTGGGCCTAAACAGAAAGGGAAGCCACTCAGGGGGCAGGTCCGAATGTGCTACTGGATTTCGCAAGAAGGAGGCCAGTTAAGGCATCTTAGGAAAAGGGCAGCGTTTGTAACACATCTGTTCCCTCCCAGCCCCCTGCCAGACAGTCCACATCTTTGGTCCCCAACAGGAGCGGGAAGGGAGCAAAAGTGTGGATTGCATGGGGGTCCGGGATTGGAAAAATATTGGATTAGGGCAAGGTACTTGTTTAAGAACTAGTACCTCAAGCTCCCGGAGATAGACGTAGATGTCTTTCACGTATTCGGAACACAGCTGAGGCATGTCAGCGTCTCCTTCATCGATGTCTTCTACAGCCAGAAGCGCATCTGAGAAGGCCTGGCACAGGTCCTCCTCCTCCTTCATGGAAACATCTGCGCAAACCGGCGCCGCCAGAGTAGGCGCACTGACCAGAGCCGGGACACATCTGGGCTGCGCCGCGGCCGCCTTGCCCTGCGGTTGGGAAGGGCCTTTGGTAGCTTTCAGGCCGGCAGCTTTCCAGGTGGTAGCAGTCTTCTGTTGGAGCATGAAACGTGTGATGCGAAGGAGCACCGCTTAGCATGTAGCGAAGTGCAGGACGCGCAGTAAGGGCCATACCTTGACTAGCGACACTTTGGAAATGTTGGAAAGCTCCCCCAACGCCGGCCTCCTTCCTCCCACCATCGCTGCCTTGCCCATCGGAGCATTTTCGGCATTGGCGGCCTGTTCAGGCAAAACAGTTTAATTAGTTACAGATCAGTGCTGCTGATAAAACAGTCACTGATACTCATACAGCCGCTACAACAGAACTAGAAGCAAAAACCCAGAAATCCGGCAAATCAAGCACGTTAGCAACAAACTTTCGCCAGATTAACTTCAGCTCGGCGTCGTACAGCATAACCAGCCAGTTATCCTTACGTGGCTGTCGAAAAACATGCAAGACAAGATTCTGCAATGCTCACAACTATTTCAAGCTTAAGATACTTATTTATACTTACAGCTGCGCGAAGAGCCAAAGACATTCTTTAAAAAATGTTCCGTAAAAGAACAATATAAAACCGTCAAACGTGCTTTTAGAAAAATTATTGCGAAAAGTTAGAAGACGCCTACCAACGCTACCCAAGGTATTTAATTTGAAAAAACAAGCAAAGCATAACACCACCGCAACCATTCAAATACCGCTCCGCGACTCCTCATTGGCTGCGTCAGCGCACGACGCTCTCCTTCGATTGGCTGCCAAAAAACGGTCGGAGGTTGCGGTTTTCCCTAAACAGAATAACACATTTTTTGGTTTTTTGTGTTATCGTAAATTATACTACATCAATGCATCAGGAGTTTGCAGATGAAGCATAATTTAAAAACCTATACCAAAATGATACGACGAGGAATGACATCGGTTCTCGCGATACACGAGGAGAAAGAGGTGCACATGAGGACAAAGCATGTCGGGAAATGTTGTTCATAATGCAGATATGGCTTTCAATTTAAAGGACCAAGAAACGGACATAAAACGCCTTCAAATATAGTGTATATATATATATATATTTGATTAAATAACGTATCGCTAACAAGTTCATAAAAATGATTTTCGTGACTTTACATAACGAGCCACGCATATCAAGTGGAAGTAATTCCTTTCCTGACGCCGATATTATTCATATACGTTCCGAAGCCACAATGGCGGCTTTCTAGTTTCATTATGATGGATTTTTATTTGCGATTAATTAACATAACCATACCTCGTCTTTTTGGGACCTAAAACTGCCTGACATGTCCGATATTTCACTAGGTTTCATGTTTTTTTCAATACTGTGCACATTTGCGTTTCTTGGACGACTCCTTGCATAAAATATGGTCACCCTGTAGTTAACTACGGTCAGGGTTGGAATTATTACACTTTCCGCGTGTATTTTCTATTTCAGAGCGTCTTTTCTGCCGAAGCAGCGGCTCCTTTACTACCTTGGCATATAACTATTGTCATGGCTGCTCTGTCCGGGAATAATGGGACTGTTACATACATTGACAATAGAAAATATTCAGGCCTTTCAGCTGCAAGACTGTCTGGTGATATGAACGAAATTAGTGAGAATGTATAAACTAAGGCCATATTCAATAGTCAAATTATTCCTTTTTGAGTCGCTCTGAGAACATTGTTCACTATTAATAGTTAAAAACTGAAATTCTCTTCACAAAGGTCCATGTGTAAAGTCATTCAGCCCACAAAGTCAGTATTTTCTGGAGCATTCTTCACCCTTTCAAACCTCCACTGAATGTTCCCTGTAAGTACCAACCAGCTTTTGACACCTCTCTGCTGGAATCTTAGCCCATTCCTAAGGTGCTAATGCTTCTTTGATTTCCATGCTGCCACTGCTTGCTTTAAATCCCATCAAATATGCAGCAAAACACACCCACAGCAGGACTGAGCTTCCTCCATGCTTCACCATGGGTATAGCGTTCTTCATAAAAGCATTTCTTTCCTTCTGTCAGACATACTGCTGATCAATGGGTCTGAACAGTTTGATTCTACTTTATCCCTCTTAGATTTGCAGCGACACATTTGTTCATTATGTTACGCCACAGGTCTCCAGCAGGGATTTTTCTCAGCTATTCTTTTCATGTCAGACTCTCCTAAGTGAAATGTTGTTTTTACTCCCACATCTCACAGGTTCACTGCTGTACTGCAAGTTATAAACTTGTGCATGGTGCTTGAGATGGACTAGAACGGAGATTGAGAGCCAGGCCTTCATGTCCAACATCAGTGCCTGACCTCACAAATGCTCCTCTGGATAAATGGATAAACATCCCCACAGACACACTCCAAAATCTTGTGAACAGCCTTCCCAGAAGAGCAGCAGCTGTTATAGCTGCAAAGAGGAACCAGCTCCATATTGATGCCTATGGATTTAGAATGTGATGTCATAGAACAACCTGTGGGTGTAATGGCCAGGTGTCCCAGTACTTCTGTCCATATAGTGCTTGTATCACAGTGGTAGCAAATATCAGTACTGTTTTCATAAATACTTCATTGCTTAAACAGTTTTGTAGCCTTACAAATTAAATGATTTAAAAACAGCATTATTGAATGGGAGTTTAATAATTATGACATGTCTATATCACAAATATCTCACTACTCAAATATTACATTATACATTTTCATTATTAATTTGAATGACAGTCAACTGATAGACAACTTATACTTTTTTTAAATATGTCTTCAGAAATAGTTTTAATTTGTGAACCCTTAGTTTTAAAGGGACTTGAATAATTTTGGTTGCCACATGGCACAGAAAATTATTACACCTTCGGTTTTAACTGAAAATGTAACTTTCATGTCCTTATAATACAACTTAAGTCTAACTCTGATGCCATTTCACTGGTGAGAAATGAAATGTAGCCACAAATATTGTGGTCTCATGAAAGTGGTACCTATGTGTACATACTAACATCACCTTTAATACTTGATCTGGGAGACGGTACCGAGTGCCGAATCACCCGTTACAAACGCAGATGGAGATTCCCTTCGCGTTGAAATCTGAGACCATCCAAGATGCGCTGTTGCTCTGGCAGACAGACAGACACAAGTAAGAGTTGCCTAACTTTATTTATTAATATTATTTTAAAACTAATATAAATCCCCGAGACGCATCATGGGGCCATTAAATCTGAACGCATGGATACCTGCCGTAAGTACTGTATTTTAACACTCCATTCAAAGTGAGATTTTCTTCCCCCCGAAAGTCAGCAGTCAGAGTAGAAATACATCGATTCACACTTATTTTCACAAGACCCCTGTCTTATTACTTTCAGCTTTTGATGTGCAAGTATATGCAAGTTAGCTAGTTGAGAATAACATTAGTGTTAACGAGTTCTTCAGGGCAAAAAACATTTGCTGCAGAAAAAAAAAAAAAAAAAAATTAAAAGACCTGACAACTGATAACTAGCTCTGTTAAGATGGGTTGCTATCAACACCTCACATGGTGATGCCATTAACAGGCAGTATGAACAAATATTTATAAACGGGAACAGTAATGAAATGGGGGCGTGTCCATACTCAGCTTCCAGTCCATGATTTGCTTTCGCCCACAGGTTACACAATCAGGTGGAACATGGTTTGCCTGCCAGTTAGAAACTTATGATGTCACCCCCAGTTTTGCCCGCATACAATACAGACTCTGACACAGGGCATATGCCACACACAAGATCAAAAATTAATTTAAAATACACTAAGTGACATTCAATCATTAATTTTTCTCAAACAACAGCTGCAAATGTGTGCAACACTGTGCATAAAAACCAGTGTGTGTGTGTGGGGGGGGGGGGGGGGGCGCCAAGTGTGTGTATTTTCTGGGAAGCGACCTGTTTTGTGACTTTTCCCATTCAATGGACACTGCATGGTGGTTCGACGACTTAATACAGCAGCTGTTTGTGTCTTCCTCCTAATTTTAAGGAATGTGTTATTAATAATTCCCCCAACCCCCGAATGATCATATGCAAACAAACAATCATTTAAATGAGTCTTGCGATGGTTGAAGCTGACATTCTATTCCAGTAAAGCATGACATCATGAACACAAAAATGCTTCCTTTACCAAAGTAGCACACACTCAGCCGGCATTCAGGCCGTGAGCAGCCTAATGCATTACATGTGCAAAGAGATGCGTCACAAAGAACCATGCAAAAAGAAAAAAGACGAGAGGGGGAGAAAAGCTACATAAAAAGCTTTATAAATATAATCAAAATTTAAAATCCTCACTGAAGATGCTTTTAGCTGGATGGGTACTATGTGGCAGCCTGCACTGTAGTTTAAATGCTCGATATGTTTTTATTTTTCCCATTTTGAATCTGCGTAGGTAATTCATGCCATCTTTGGTTGACTGCAGCACGGAAGAAAAGGAAGAGAATTAAAATCACATAAGAGGTTTCTGAGAGCAGCATCAACTCTCTGCAGACAGCTGGGCCTCGATGTCCACCCTGCAGATGGGGCATTTCTTGTTGGTGAGCAGCCACTGGTCCACGCAGAGCTGATGAAACAGGTGCATGCAGGGAAGGCGTCTGGGAAGAGGGGGAATTACTATTAGGGAGCAGCCATTTAAATATCTACATTTCTGGGCTAAGAAGGCACCGGCGAGCCTCATTCCCCATCCCCAGCCAATGGCTAAACACGTTTTGTTAGCTTGTTTAAAGCATAGCACCTTTATGTTTGAAGTACAAATTCAGTCTAATGTAACATATGCATGGATCTTTCTTAAAAAGGACACTGTCACATTCTCCACATATTTTCAGAGATGTACATCACATTATAAATGTATAACTGAAAAAGCAGGGCGAGTCTGTCCCTGGAGCCCAAAGGGGACAAATCAAAAGATTTGAACCTGCAACCTTCTGATTACATGCACAATATAACACCCCTGTCCATATACACCACCCCTGGTGGTAAAACAGAAACTCTAATGCCTAGAACACCAGAAAAGGAAAAGGTGAAAAGGCTTCTTTTCCTCAATTGAACAAATCAGACAAGTATATACACATGTGACGTTTTTTTATATTATATATTAACAGCTGTCAAAATTAACGGGTTAATGCGGATTAATCCATCATCACGATTAATGTGATTGAAATTTTTAATGCAATTAATGCATCTGCATCGCAGAATGACTCAAAATCCTTGAAATGTCTGTCAACCCATTTCGGCAAGTTTTGGTGGTTCCATTTGCCTTTTGAACTCGTATTCCAATGTGTGTATATACACACACACACACTATATATATACACACACACACACACACACACACATACTATATATATACACACACACACACACACACTATATATATACACACACACACACACACACTATATATACACACACACACACACACACACACTATATATACACACACACACACACACAAACTATATATACACACACACACACACACACACTATATATACATACACACACACACACACACTCTATATATATCCACACAAAAACACAC
>JAODKE010000007.1:8975053-9009731 GCA_026779605.1 Mormyrus hasselquistii | reverse complement strand
CAGAGAGGGAAAGGACAGAGAGCGAGTGACGGAGACGATTAAGGCTGCGAGGTAAAAAAGGTGGGGGGGGGGGGGGGGGAGAGGGGGGGACAAACAAACAAAGCTCATTCTCCAGCTCTGTGTTTGAAAAAAATTATACAAGTTTTGGAACCTTCTAGCTCATCTTCAGGTGTAAACGAAGTGGTCGCAGCCTCACCAATACATTTCAAACTATTTTTAATTCGAGATATTTTGTGAGCTAAACAGCAAGAGATAAAATAAGCCTAACTGCCTAAGCTTCCATAAATATCCAGGAGTTGTTATTCAGCACTTGTGGGTAGAAAAATGTCATCTAATTGATGGATATTTAAAAGATCGCAGTTAAGTTTGCAGAAAACATCTTATTGTTTGAGGGTAAAGCCAGTATCTGCCACTAACCTACATTCAAGGTTGCACAATAATTACAGTCCCTATAAATACATACGCTGTGGGACAAAAGCATAGCTCTGGAAAAGGGTGAAACACCCTCTTAAAAAACAGTTACTGGAATACAATGGGTGAAAACACAGGCTGGGTGTTGAGGGTCACTGGGTTCAAGCGTGGAGTTTTGGGCTGGAAGCATCAAACCAGAACCTTCAGTGAACATCACAGCGAACCAGGTTCTGTCCAATAAAGCCTCAGCATAAAAGGGGCTGTAACCTGCCTGAACGAGACTGTCAAACTGGCACATGGGACAGTGGACGCTGACCGTAGGTCTCCACATGGCCTCCGGATGGCACACACCTCCGCGCGAGCTGTGGGAGGGCAGCCGTCATGCCCAGCCTGCAGGGTCCAGCCCCAGACCTCAGTGGGATGAACTGGGGCCCCCGGCATGCCACCCGCTCTGAGGCTACATTCAGCACCTGGATAAGCAGCCCTCTGGCACACAGGGAGCCATGCAAGCAATGCTGCTTTTTTTTTTTTTTTTTTTTTTTTAAAAAAGTCCTCTCGAGCCTTTATCAAGAACGGAACAGGAAAAACGCATGAAGTTACACTTATTTCTCCAGCACAAAGTACAGACAAGCCAAGGCGTCATACCAGGTCATGCTACTTAAAATATGCATTAAAAAATAAGGAAATATGAGGAAAGCACAGCGAGGCAGGCTCCGACCTTATAAATATACCTGCTGTTTGAGGGTCCCTGCATTAAACATATTCATACACATGGCATATATAATGTGACATGTAATAAGTGTAATATGTGGGCCTACTGCAAGTGATCATTTACCTGAGTAGCATGAGAACCGACACCTAATTTTAAGTAGGTCACCAGCCTATAGCCAGCAACCCAGGCCAGAGGGAATCAGGCCACCTAAGCTAATACCTGCCTGCCCGGTGAACACAGGGCTACCAGACTCCTGGTTTAAGTCCAGGAAGGGTGACCAGCTGCTCCACAGCTATTAAAAAAATAAATCAGAACATGCAAAGGGAGGCCATTCAGAGATCCCAAGAGGGGCACCTTCAGAATGAGAGATCAGTGCACCCTCCGCCTGGAACACAGATGAATGAGCCCATCAGCAGACAGGCCCCGGCCTGGCCCCAGAGACCGTAGCCATAGCAACGGCAGAGAGGGCTCCGGAATGCGGGGCACAGTGGCTTCCTGTTGGGCCCGCAACCGAACAGTGAGAGCGGCTAGAAGGGCTGACGGGGCTTGCTGAAGGCTCGCTGGGACCCCCGTTACCAGCGATCTTCCTCACGCGGTCATTGTATATTTAAATGCACATTTAAAAAGGTGCCTCTATAGACTTCAATGGATCAGATACAGTTAATAGGACATTATCTGCATCATTTGTATAAATTTGTGTGTAAATAAATGTAACTGACACTGACCTGAACGCATCGCCGACGGTGACGATCTCCACCTCGCTGTCGGTGGAGGTGACGTTGATCTCCTCGCTGGCAGGTATAGGGGGCGCTGTCGTCGCCTCGATCACCACCACATCCTCGTCTAAAGGACCTAAATTTCACATGAGGGTCAGTGCGGAGCCGCAGCTGCATCAAAGCGGAGGCTGTCGGTTTATAAAGACGCTGAACTGCAATGAGGACAACAGCAATAACCAATGTCTCTGCTCAGGAGTGTCCAAAGCTGAAGCAGTCGCTCACTACACACGTCTGAAGGTTTTTTTTATTTTATTTTTTTTATTATCTCATTCCCACAATGCACATGCTCACAAACACACACGCATGCACACACACTAGGCCTGGGAGGTCAAACTTATTCAAATAAAATTCCAATTTTGATATACTGGCAAAAATCCACATTCAATTTTTTTGAAGTTTTATGCAGGCTACTATTAGTCATGAAACACTCATTTCCAAGTCGCCTAACAAAGCATATGAGACCAGACTTAATTAAATAAATTAATTAGCCAGCAAGGAAACCAGTGAAATTATGCATGTATAAGAAGAAGAATGCAGTGATAGTGACTCCCCAGAACCACTGTCTGGAAACTGCTTGGATTTCGTCATTGTACCCCCCCCTCCACAATCAGAAATTACCATCAAAAATACCATATACTGCAGTATTATGTACGGACGGCATGACAGAAAGAAAAATTAAATACTACCGAAGCCTAGTTAGATGCAGCCTAAACCAGAGGCAGCATTTGACTGCATGGATGCCGAATGTTTACGTTTTAAGTTGCATTATGCATGCAAGTCTGTGTAAGCCGTGGCTCGTCGCTATTAACATGTCAATCGCTTGATATTGTAATTTCATGCTACGAATTACATGCCTTTGCGTTGTTGCGGCTGGTGTTTCTGTCCTGTGGACAGCCAAATCAATAAATACGAGGTATTATTTATTATGGTCTCCTGGTCATTTTCCTCAGACAGTAGCACGCTAATGTTGCAGGTTTCCTCACCTCAGTCACTCGCTCACAATCAGCCTACTGTGCCACGATGGCTTGGGTTTGTAGTATGACTTTATAATGAAATATTCAGATTTCTACAAAACGATAAATGGGTTTTATTAAAATTTGAATGCTTTTTTAAAAGGAGTTTCCTAGCCCTAACACACATGCATGCACGCACACAGGGACAAACACAGGGAACTAAGCCGGCAGTTGATTGCGCCCAGTCAGCAATAGCCTGTTTATCAAATGGCACTCTCACTGTGTCCAGGGGGGTCCTGAAGCGTGTTGGCGCGGTGACGGAGCCCTATGAGGGGGCCCGAGCGGTAAACAGGTCAGGTGGCGCAGTGCTGTACACGCAGGAGGCCTGAGCCCTTATGGCAAGCACTGCGGACACGACCCGATAAGCCCGAGACAGCCCACAGCTCAGAGAGCTTTGACCATGCTGTCGGGCAGAGAGGAGCAGAACCGTGCAAATTCAGCACGCTACTATAAGCAAACAGTACGTGAAGTGGCTGGGTTTCCACCATGCGCTCAGATCGCAGGAAGAGCAGAGCGTGTGACTGCCAGCAAGGGCGGCCGTTTAAGCTGGCCGCCTCCTGCACTCCGAGTCCATTGAACATCATTGTCCAGTGCGGCCATCCAGCTCTGCAAGCCCCACAGGTAAACAAGCATCATCCCTGCAGAGACATGCCACGGGACCCCCCCCCAGTTGAAAGCATGAGCGGGCAGCCCTGCAGACAGACACGGCGAATTAACCACCACCAGGGTTTAGGCCTCACATCAGCCTGCACCCACAGAGGCTCCTGGAACCAAAGTGAGGTCAGCACTGAGCGGCAGCTGAAGGCTGGTTAGTTTGACTGGCACAACACCCCGTTTTCAGACCCCAGACCAGCCGCAAGCGCACAGCACTGCTAATGCTACAGACAACTGATGTGGCCACAGACTGAGGTCAATGGGATGCTCT
The DNA here is from genome assembly GCA_026779605.1 of Mormyrus hasselquistii. NCBI lineage: Eukaryota > Metazoa > Chordata > Actinopteri > Osteoglossiformes > Mormyridae > Mormyrus > Mormyrus hasselquistii. Next base: position 9,005,894 of record JAODKE010000007.1, on the reverse strand, counting down.
GGTCTAGCAAAAAAGCTTCAGAAATGCCCAGATATTGGTCTCCAACAGGGGGATTTCAACCTTCCTCAAAGGTGCGATTACAAATGCAACTAAGAACCAAGACCTGGGAGGTTCATTGTCCATATTTTTTTTTTCCCTCCGTGGACATTTCTGCAGACCCCCTGCAACTGCTGAGGTCACAGACAGGATGAAGCCGCTGGTCTATACCGACAGGTGCATTTCATTTGGTTGTGGTTCGGTCCAGATTGCAACATGTGGCCGTGTGTGTGTCAGTCCAAACAGACCTGTGTAAACTCACCCTTGCCCAGAGAAACAGACCCCGGCTCTGCATGGGTGATGCCAGCAGAACACAACACCCTGGCAAGGGCAGAGATCAGTGCGCAGATGGCGCCGTCTTAGCTGCTGACTCATATCGGGGAGCCCAGAGCTGCCAGCCCCAGCGGGGACTCCCGCATTTACAGTCTAACTTACGCAGTGATAAGTTATCGATAGATCGCAAAGCGGCCTGTGAGGGCGTAACGTGTGGCTCCTGCCATGGAGGAAGTGAGAGCAAGAGACCCGCTGTTAGCCGACAGATGTGGCCACTCCACCCCCCAGCAGCGGAGAGGAGGCTAGGGAACTAGTAAAGCTCCTCTCCTCAGTGAACGGCAGCGACATAGGGACGTTATCAGCAGTGACTATTTCCAAGATGAGCGGTGGGGAGAGGGACAGCAAAACAACAAGTGTGTGACGCATTCGAGGCCTATGGAATATCCCGGAGCCAGACTAGCGAGCTTGTGAAAAGCAGCTTGTGCCCCAGGCACACAGGGAGCTCACACGAACAAGCAGGGGGCAGAGGAGCCCGACACGGCTCTCGTGAGAGCCGGAACCTTCCAGAACAAGCATGGAATGCAAAGCATGTGTGTGGGTGACAGGATGGCGATCTCACGCTTGCCTGTAGCCCTCTCGCCAACTTTTTCCTCCGCAAAGCGAGTACAAGCAACATCGCCCCCGGCTGCGCTAAGGGGAGAGAGACCCAGCAGAACCCAGGAGCAGGAAGCGACAATCATTTCCAAGAATTAAAGAGGGAAGAGCAGGCAGACACACCTGAACACAGTCATAAATCAAATGTATGTAGCAGGTATGGATACAAGCATGTACTGCCGTTTACACTCCAAGGGGCCTCCCTACAATACAGCCAGCTCTGCTCCAGTCATCAAGAGATTTCATTAGACAGGAATATATGGAAAGGTTCCCAAAAAGCAACAATATTTGGAAATACTTTGATAAAAATTAAGTGGTCAGTAGTATGTAAGGAGAATGTCTCCATTATTCCACACACACAGGGAAAGGAAGAGGCAAGAATGCCTGACGGGGCGGCGGGGAGGTGGGAGCTCTTCGCTGTGTGTTCACTACTCAGGGGGCTGCTGGAGATTCGGCTAGTGAAAGAAATGCCAGGCCAATGCCAGAATGGTTAAACAAATAAAAACTGACTCACCTTCATAGTGAAATTAACATATTAAAACGTAACACCGTAATGTCCAACATTTCATGCTGATGAATCAATCCAAATGATGTTGGACACCAAAAGCAAGTCTCCCAATTACATTCCAAATTTTTATTGGGGTCTGGTACGATTGAGAAAGCAGGGTGAGCCGGACAGGCCCGCCGAAGGGCTCAACAGCAAAATCTCTCTGCCAACCACGAGGATTTCAACCGGCGACCTTCCAGTCACTGGCACAGCATCCTAACATTGCGCCGTTGTGAAGCTGATCACCAAAACCAAGGTCAGGAAGACCATGCGAGTGGCAGCCATCTCAACACCTCACACGGCACCTCGGCCCATGGGGCACTGAAACTCCATCCTCTCTATAATTCATGGCAGAAGCCCAAAGGTGCTGGAGGCTGACTCTCCACGTGTCTCACAGCTCTGACACTAACCTATACTCTCGCCTAATGCATTGTTTTTAATCTGCGTGAGCCGGCTTTGGGGAGAGGATAGGCGGTCCCTGGCGCACACGAGGGCTGTGCCGTTACCTGTTGCCATGGCGGTGCTGCTGGGCTGGCTGCTGCTGACGTCGACGTAGAGCTCGTCCTCAGCCTCGGTGGAGGTGGCGGAGGAGTCATCGCGGCTCAGCTCCTCGGTGGAGCTGCTGCTACTGTGCAGCAGGGCGTACTTCCTGCGGGCGATCACCTCCCGCTGCCGGCGCTGCAGCAGCAGCCGCTCCTTCTGCCTTGGAGTCCGCGAGGCTGGGGCCACGCCCACTTTCGCTAACCGCTTTCGGTGGAGGGGGCGCCGAACGCTTGGCCGGGACCTCTTCGTGGGGAATACAGCATCCAGCCCTGGGCGTGCCCACCTGTTCAACCGGCTGCTACGAGTCCGGCCCAGAGAGGAGCGTGGCCCACCCCCCGATGCCCCGCCCCCAGCACCTACAATGGCTCTGTGCTGCGACTCCTCCCCCCCAGCAACTGTCCCGCCCCCCTCTACCATAGGCTCCACCTCCTCTTCCGAGCTGAGCGTGTCGGAATCCCCGAAGCGCAGGCTCGAGGATGGTGAGGACACACAATCACTGAAGGATGACTCTGCCATGTGCTCATCCTCACTGTGGCCTTCCAGCAGCCCAGACCGGTGGCGGGAGACGTCTGTGGGAGGTCCGTCCTTCAGGGCCCGGGCTGAGGGCCCCGCCTGCTGACTCCGGCGCTTCCTGCGGCCAATGAGGCCCCTGTCCGAATCTCTCCGGCTCCCCGCGTTGACCTCCCGCATAGGCCGAGGCCGGCTCTCTGCACACAGCGGGGAAAACTCACTGCCCACTTTTGCCACCATCTCCACACTGGCTGGAAAGCTCTTTGCGGCTTCGACAGGCTCAGGGTTAGCCAGCGCCCCCTTCAGGTGCTCATGCCGGCGGGGGCCATTGGACGGAACCTCGCTTTTCATTGCGGCACCAGTTCCCTGAAGACGTGGTACTCGGGGTGGATTCCCTGGCTCCTAAAGGCCCATCGGAGGTCCGGTAGCACACCACGGCTGGGGGGGGGGGAGAAGAGGAGAGCGGCAGTTAGACACAGACCATTTTAAACAAGACAATCTCGCACAACTGTCATCATAACTACACATATTTTGAGGTTCTGGCTCAAAACACTCCTCACTGATAACATAGCTCATGCTGTGGGCAGACACAACCTTCATCACCACATGTAAATTATCTTTCCTCTCAAAACAGAAGCGCTACCACACAAGACTGCTGCACGTCGAGTCGCAGGCAGCCAGAAGTCCATAAGGAGAGCACAGGCCACACTGCCACGGCCATGGGAATCGCGCCAAACTTACCATGATGAAACACATTTATAAGGTTGACTGAGGAGGACAAACAGGCCGCCTCTGCTCCAGCACGGACAGCGAGAGCAGCTGGCCATCACTGACCACCACAAGCTAAAATTTCACAATAAGAAGTATTTTAAGGTCACTGTGGCACAAAGCTGGCACGCATTTCCTCCTGTTATATACAAACAGCTTGACTCTGAAGTGCATGCTGCAGTGTGTTAACATGTCCTCATAGTGCAGGAAACATGAGCAAGAGAGCAAAATAACCACCGAACATTCATTGTCACATTATCTCACACACACACACACACATACACCCACACACACACACACACCATAACGTGCTATATACATGTAATGTAATTATTTATAGGAGAGAGAGTTTTAATTAGGAAGAAGTGTCACATTGCTTGGTGCGGTGAAAGAACAGCATGAGCAATATGGACCTGAAGTGATTCATCTAGTAATTTCATGCAGATTTACAATCCCATTGTCATATTTTACATGGGGCTAAAATGCAGTTTCTCTTCTTCCCCTTTTTTTCAAAGGTCAAATCACCAGACCTACTTTTAATGCTGAACATTAAACAGCATAGCTTGGAAATACAAAGATCATTGTATTCTGACTGTCAGCCTGGAGAACAGCAACCGAAGTACTTACAATAGAATGTGGCTAAACGAGGAAGCAGGCAGTGCTGCCCAGGTCTGCTGGAACTAATGACAAACTCAGACGACCCTGTCTTTACTCCCACAGCAAATCTGATACAGGCCACTATTTTAGCACTCTGATTTCACTCCAGGTTGTTCGGGGGCAACCTGATTGAGGACATGATTTATAACCCAAGTCAAGCCACCACAAGAAGAAAAAAAAAAAAAGAATACCGTTTTAAAAATTAAGCAAAGCGGCAGACAGGTTGAGACCCTGTCACACACTGAGCTGCAGAGGGAGCCGGCGAGCTGCCCTGGGAAGCGGCAGCTAAGGCGCTGACTACACACAGAGACAGAATGGCCCACGATTCACATTCAGGGTTTTCCCCCCCAAAGCAGCGGAAATTCTACGACCAGAGACATGCGACGCGCACATGAATTAGTCAGCCAGATCTCAGTGGTTACCAGGGAAGAGGTGGCTGTGTCTGCCTTCCAAACACCCCAACGGCACACAGAGGTCACGGGGTCACAGCACAGAAAGGGGTCAGCCCTTCAGCTCTTACTTACGACGTTAACGTTAAGGAAACAGTGTTATTACAAACGCAGACAGACAGCACCGAGGAGCTGCGGATGAAGACATTCAGACACTCGGGGTCTCTGCAAAAATGACAGTAGTGGAAAACAAGTCACTACAGCCACAGGTTTTAGTTGCTCATCTCAGCAGCTTCCCAAAACCCGATCTGGGCCCTCAGCCGTCGCACATTTGTGTATATTTCAAAGCCCGTTCATGATCAATTCCTCGAATCAAACGCGCTGGTGGTGGAACAGAACATTAGAGAACAGGAAGGGAACAAGCAGGCCGAGGATTAACTGTTGGCCTGACAGGATGTTTCCAGCCAAAGTGCCACGATAATTTCCCATTCAAACATCCATCCATGGATCCACCTTCCATACTGGCTTGTTTGATGCAGGGTTGTGGACGGTTCAGAGCCTATCCTGGGGGCACACACACCTTGGCATGTTTTTGGATTGCAGGGGGGACGTCGAAGGAAATCCCACGACACAGGGAGGACATACAAATTCCACACACGTGGAGCTGGGGTGGAGACTCACGCCCTGCTCACCAGAGGTGTGAGGTGACCGTGAACGGGACACGGCGAGTTGCACATCGACATCCTTAAGCACCACGCCGACTCCCCCATGTAACGCACCGCTCCTCAGAATCTGTGCATGGAAACCGCCACGGAAATAGAGAACGCGCGATTTTAAAAGATGACTAAACGCAGCTCAAACAGGACCTGAAACCTTCATCCAGCTACACAAGGTCTGAAATTGCAAGAATGTAGATTTCACACCTCAGGCCTGAGTCTACATGCAAAAAACATCAGGCCGGCAGCTGCACGCTGACACGCACATTAACATATCTGTGCTAATGGCACATTCCAGGCGATAGTGCGAGGGAGGGGGCTGCAGGGATGAGGTGTTTCCCCTCTTCCCAGTGCCACCCCCACCCTATACGCAGCAGCTCCTAACACAGAACCCCAGGGCCCCGAACAAACAGCAACGCCCACCCTGGAGCATCCCAACCGCCTTTGCTAAAAGAGGGGAGGGAGGGGGAAACGGCGAGTCACCTCAAGGCCCAGGAATGAGAGTCTTTCGAATTACGAAAGTAGTCATCTACTTAAAAAGGCACGCCGGTTCCCACGTTCGGCGGCTTCTCGCCTCGCACACAGGCACGCGTGCCCACACACTGACAACTGACTGACAGCCCAGAGCCCAGAGCCGCCTCTCCCGCCCGGAAAAGCCGCCTTCGACTTGCAGTATTAGAATCGTGCCTAGATGAGTCACCATTTCCAAGTCCTGTGAGATCGGCTCAGATCTTTCTAGATCATCTGATCATCACTTACTACAAGGGCTAAAAAGGAAATTATTTGCCAGTGAAAGAGTTTCAGCAACAGTTATATTTCCCAATTGAAAATACGAAAGTGACAGCCAAAACGGTGACATTTTTAGGTATGCAAACCAAAGGCAACCTGGTGCACATACCTAAACCCATGCATATCTATTTAGACTTCCTCAGTTAATGTTCCCTAGTATTTTTAGTCTTAAAAGAAAAAAAAAAAACTAGAATACTATATTTAAAATTAAATGGAAAGACATGTGTCCACAAACCGAAATATGTTCACGGGGACAGTGTGTGAAGACACCATGCTGAAGATTGGAAGGTTCAGGGATTAATCATTGAATTCAGGTCTTACATTCAGACCGTTTGCCACAGGTGTATAAAAATTGATCACCGAGGAATGCAGTCATTACAAACATTTGTGAAAGAATGGGTCGTTCTGAAGAACTCATGTGTGGCACTGACATAGGACGCCACCCTTGCAATAAGTCAGTTGGTGAAATATCTTCCCTGTTAGCTTTTCTGCAGCTAACTGTAAGTGGTGATGTGGTTTAGGAACAACAGGAACTCAGCCATGAAGTGGCAGAACGCGTACAGTAACACAGGAGGGTTGCCAAGTGCTGAGTCGCATAGTGCGTAAAAGTCGCCAACATCCTGTAGACGCTATAACTGCAGAGTTCCAAGCTTCCTCTGACATTAACTCCAGCATAACAACCATGAGCCGGGAGCTTCATGGAATGGGCTCCCATGGCTGAGCAGCTGCATGCAAGCCTCACACCACCGAGCGCAAAGCTAAGCGTCGGAGTGGCGTAAAGCACACTGCAAACCGGACTCTGGAGCAGTGGATACGTGTTCTGTAGAGTGATGAATCGAATCACGCGTCATGTCCAACATCAGTGCCTGACCTCACAAATGCCCTTCTGGATGAATGGGCAAAAAATCCCAGACACACTCCAAAATTTTGTGCAGCGCCTTCCCAGAAGAGCGCCAGCTGTTATAGCACCAAAATGGGGGCCAACTCCATTTTGATGCCTATGGATTTAGAATGGGGTGTCATAAAAGATCCTGTGAGTGTAATGGGCAGGTGTCTATAGTTGTGTCTCCGTGCATGTATGTATGTATAAACACATTATGTATATACATGTAGTCAGCATATCACAGCACCACATGAGTGAACGAGTAGGACAAAGTGTGCGGATCTGTACAGACACAAGGACAAAGCTTAACCATTCCTGGAATTAATACCCTGCTACAACAATTCAGCACCCAGTACTGAGTCACAGGGGGCCTTGACCCTCTCACAGCGAGCAGAGGCCACAAGGCACGGCACGTCGCAGGACACCAACACAAACCAGAACGTTAAATTTTGAGACCTGGGGGGAGATGAACCCCCTGCCCTTGAGGTGCGAGGAGACGCTGCCACCCATTAGCCGATAGTCTCAGTGTGCTATTAACAAGTGCTAATTCTGAAAGCTTGAAATGCTCACTAGCAAAGAACACAGCATATGCCCAAAGATAGCATCTACAATCCAAAGCCAAGTGATTATAAATAAAACCATGTGATTGAAGCAGCATTATTTCAATTTCATTTAGCTTCTCCCCCTTCCCCCATCTGTAATATCATGAAGGCAGCTCTAATTAAGTCAACCCATACAGACTCTACTCCCATATAATTCCTCTGTTCTTACATTATGAATGCAAATCAAATCTAAATCTATTTCATACAACTAACCCCCCCCCCTCCATTTTCACTCAGGCCTACCAGTGATAAGCCAGTGCTTTCATGGTTCTTCTGGGACTGCGTGTAATAGCCTGGCTTTAAAAAAAAAAAAAATCTAGAATTGGGGAAATAACAGTGCCTGCCTAACTCCAGTGCTAAAGAATACTACACATTCACAGAAAGAGAAGCTAATATCTTTACAAATGCAAGATGTTACAGGGGGAACTTGCCCAACAGGTTCCCAAACTGGAAAAAAAGCAAAGAGCTCTCAAACTCACATCAAGAGCTACTCACACACAAACACACACTCACAGATTAAGATGTTCACCTTTTCATGGCTGACGTGCACACGCCATCCAGCTTTGACTCAGCCCTGAATCATGATGATAAATCAGCAACAAAATGATCTTAACACCAAAAAGTTAAGGCCTGAATAGTTCCCTTATCAGACAGAAAAGGAAAGAGCACAGGCAGGAAATCCTCCATCTCACAGCGGCTCCGAGAGCCCTCCACAGCTCCAGAGGAACGGGACGGGACGGCCGAGGCAGAGCATTTGGGGTTCTGGAAGCAGCTGGCGCAGTTTGTGGCAGATCCTCTTGGGAATAACAGAGGTGATGCTGCCGCGGAACTACAGTCCTGGTGCACAGTCCTCAGGCGAAACAATCCTCTCAGTGTGAAACCCTGAGGATCTGCTGTGCCCATGGGGCAAAGCACGGCAACACATGAAGCAAGAGGGAAAACCTGTGTGCACGGGAGAGGCAGCTTCAGTGGAAAAAAATACCAGAAACCTAAGTGCAGCAAAGCAGCTTCAGGAAGAAACATTGCACACGCTGAAGCATATGCCTGCTGTTCCCCCTCTGACACAAGATAGGAAGCAGGGAGGCAAACACGATTCAGGCAACTTAGCATATGCTAACGAAAGTCACACGCAGAAGAGACGAGTCAGAGGCTCACTAGATACAGTATGTATCACTTCAATTTAGCACAACCAGATATTGTGAAGCTGTTCTAAAAAAGTAATTACAGGAACCATTACAAAAGAAATAGGATTCATAAGAAGGAATATTTTATTACCACCCGCCAGGAGAGGACACGACAGCCCCACCCCCATCTGCCTGCTTGCGGGGCAAAATGCGTTATAATAAACAAAACAGCTCAGTTATAGAATTGACAAAACTTACATCATTCCTACTATTAAAACCCCAATCAAATATTTGCGAGAATAATGGAGGCCACACTCATGCGATCTCAATAATAAAAAAAATAATCTTCTCCAAATTATATAATCTCCAGGGAAAGCCAATTATCATCAACAGGATACAAAAGACACCCCCCCCCCAAGAAGCCATGACAGCACAATTGTGTATGCCAATACCCGGAAGGGACGTAAAGTTACCATAATCCCAAAATGAAACAGGCCAGGAAAGGCTAGAGCACAACACTTGCATATTACTGAGGAGGAGGTTACGAAACACAGCTAACCGCCTGTTTCAAGGAAAACTAGACACTACACTCTACAAAACTTATAATCCAACAAAAAACAGAAACTCATGGCAAAGCGCGGTCTTGCAGAACCCAGAAACATCTGATTTGCTTCCTTCTGTTAAACCAATCCCAGTGTTCATAATCCGAACTAGGAACTGAGTAATGAACATCACTGCAGAAAGAATACTGCTGAGAAGACAAATAAGAAAATACACTGTACCTTTTGTGTTAATTCTATTATTATTCTATAGTTGTGCGACACCATCCTCCAATGTGGCATTTCTAGGATTGCTGGAGGTTGCCATAGTTACCAGAGAATGTGTATGAATACACAACAGATTCTATTTCTGGCTCTTACGTTTTATAGTCTATGGGAGCAAGGTCATCATTCTGTGATGTGAAAAGCACTTAAAATGTTTACTTTTTTAGCTTACTAGTAATTTGTCAGATTCCTCCCTAAACATAACGTCTATAGAACTCCTACTGGAGAGCATATTATTATCCTGACGTCTTAAGCACATTCTTGATATTATAGACAAATATAAACTCAGACCAGTATTTGACCCCATATCCATTGTGAAATTGTTTCTTCAATGTTACTTTTCCAACTATAAAGTGTGCAAGGTTTATTTTCAATGTACATGTATTAAAAATGTTACCAAGAAGAGCAGATCATTCCAGCGTTTAACTTGTTTAAATATCAAATAACTTGAATTTTGGAATGTGGTCCTATTTCATGCGAGTGTAAGTATATGAGACTCCTCCAGTGTACCAGAGGGAAACGAATCGCATTCTTAGCTTTCTGTAAAGAAGGCTCCCATTTTTCAGATCTGAAAAGGCCTCTTACTCATTTTCATAGATGAATATTTCAAAGTACGATTTTGCGTTTGCCGATCACAGTTCCGCATACCTAAGTTGTACCCTCCTACACTCAGTCGCCTGCACTTCAGACGCAAAGCTATTAAACTACCCCCGAATGCCAAACTAGAGACAAACATCAATATTTGCTGATACCTTAAATGCAGCAGTATCCCTTTCAGTACGTAGTATCCACACTTATAACAAACCTTTCTGTGGACGCTAAAAAACGACTGGTCGATGGTTGAGTTTTAACCCACACTAACATTATCTGAACTGTACATTCGTTTTTAACCTTGCATTTGTTATCGCTACCCAATGTATTTTTGTCTGGTAAAATGACCTGGGTATTGACTATCCAAAATAAGATAAGATCTATCAGTCGGCAGGATGTAAAGCCTTAATGACTACATACACGAACCACTAGTTAACTTAACTTCATTCTAACTCATACCATGAAAACTGGTAATCGTCGTTACGTTAAAAGCAGATGAAATGTTTTAGACTATCAAGCAAAGATATTTTCAGAAGTGAAACAGGTATATGTCCCCAATTTTATGAAATCCATATGCGATTCACTGTAAGGCACACATATTAGGAGCTAATAATTCAATAAACAATAAATCAATGGATACCAAGCCGGTTAGTCAGCATAGTCGGGGTTCTAGCGAAACCGGACACAATCTGTATAAAGTACAGCGTATTAATCACAGTATTAAATAAATCAAAACCGAAAACTCCTCAGTCGGCTCCAACGATTTGGCATATTTTCTTACCGGTTGGTTATTAAATAAAAAGCTAGTTAACGTTTGCGTGGCTCCGGTGTTTCGATGACGCCGAGATGGACATCTCAGAGGATTACGTCCATATTTACAAACATATATAATAATTAGACGAATGATATCGTTAGGTTACCTAGTTAATCTGAACTAGGTGTAGAAATCTAGCTGGATCTAGGAAAGATGTCGCTAGCTAACTAGCTGCCCGGTTGCACCAGCTTCACCGTCTCCCTGACTAAAAGTAAGGAGCCAAGACCGAAAGCAGCAGCCCGGGGTCTCACACGACGCCCGCCTAACTACCCATACTGCTAAAGGGAGAGGAGTAAAGGCAATATGGATCGTAAAACTTACTCACCCGTATTAGATAAACTTGACACAACAGTATCCTTCTCCGGAATAAACAACTAGCTGGCTAGCAGGCTAGCTGACCATAAAAGAGGCGAAATGCGGTAAGGACCGTCAGCAAACGGGCTGCGAAGCTGACAACACGAATCCAGAGGCCCGATTTAATTGAACCACTAACAAAAAGGTGAACGACATCGGGCTTTCTCCTATGTAAATATCTATTCTTTCTCTTTAACAGCAAACTACGCCAACAGTCCTATGGCCGAATCACAAAGGCAATGGCTTAATCTATTTTTTTCTTCACGAAAGGTGGGAATTCCTCTTCGTTTTCCATCCGGGCCCGCAATGAAGTCCCCATTCCTGCCTCTTCGAGGCGTTCGCTGTTGTTTACCCGGGCAGCTTCAGCCTCCGCTCGCGTTCAACCCGATTTGTTTTCTGAAAAATCCCCTGAGCCTGCTGAGAGGAACAGCTTTGCGACAGTTTGCGACGGTTTCAATGAGTTGACGACTGTCGCTGACCCTATCTTGATGACTCGCCTAATATAGGATGCCCACTAGTGGACGTAATTAAAGTTACGTCGTGAAGAATTTTAAGTACGTGAAGCATAAACGTTGTGATTATTCAGTATACATGCAATTATAATTATATTCACCGTTTATTGCTGGTCTTATATGTATAGTGTTACAGTGTATAATGTGTTTAATTCTAATTTAATCTAGATTTAAACACACTTTAGTAAATCAAGAAGATAAGTGACTCCATCCGTCCGTCGGCTATATGTTCTAGCACTCAGACTTTCTTCCATGTTATCCTCTGCTGTGTATGTTTGAGCGTTTAATTAATTTAGTTTAGATATATATTTTTATTCATAAATTCATTATTAATTAATTTCGTTGGGAGGTGTGCTTGTACTCACGTGGTTTACTTGAATCTCAATCAATACTTGAATCATTAAGACACCTTTGAACTTTGGTGTTAAAGAAACCTTTTAAAATCATCACACATCATAAGAAAGACAACTGGATTCTTGATCAAGTCAGGCCTGATCTTATTTAGGGAACATGATGAAAAGATCGACTGTATTGGAGAAGACCATCACGTTTGGAAAAGTTGAAGATAAAATAGACCAGCAGCTGGATGAATGAATTCAATCATCATAACAATGAAATACGAAGGAAAGACAGATAGAAAGCAAAACATTCTGTAGAAATATTGTTTATACTGAAAAGAGAATTATTAAATAAATGTATTAAATAAACAAATTAACAATCACTTCATATAGTCGATAAAGCATCTAAAGAATTATCCAGACGTATCTAGCTCAAACCATTTAGTGCGGCATAGCTATATAGATTATTTAAAGGTAGCTTTACGTAAATTAACCACATTTTAACAGTAAAATACATGGCTGCATAAACAGATTAAAGCGATGGCAATAAACTAAACTATGAAAAAGTCGAATACCACCTTATACTATCGCAAAATTAGTCATAAAAGGTGAAGATTAATTCTTGGCAGAATCAGACCCCACTTACAGTGATGGGCAAATACAGTAGGTAGCAAAGTAACAAACAACTACGACATACACCGCAAGTCACACTAGACAAGTTCATGGTGTATTGGTTAAAGGTTAATAATTTGGATGAATTTAAAACAGTCGTGAAGGACAGAAGAGCACACATACCCTGCGTCATCACGCACACGCCTTGCTACATCCGGGACATTGCGAAGTACCATTAACGCTCCTGGAGATCGCCGAGTTCTTGTTTTCTCTCGCCAAAATGGCGTCTACTGCTATTTCTACGGAGACTAAGAAAATAACAGATTTACGAGTTATAGATCTAAAAACCGAACTTAAACGAAGAAGTTTAGATGTCACAGGAGTAAAAAATGTTCTAATCGCTCGACTAAAACAGGTATGTACGCATTTCCTTTAACACTGAAGTGAATTACGTTTGTAATCCTATAGCTAAATTAGCCGTCTTTAGCTTGGCTGGCCAGGTACATATCGATTTGCTAGGCCTCTGGCTAATATATTGTTAGCTATTAATTTTTCTATAGCGCGTACTTGGGCCTGCAATCTTATTAATTATGCTAATTACTTTTGTATTAGGTTGGAAGTGAAAATGTTATGGATATGTACATTTTATTTCTATTAAACCTGGATAACTATCCAGTGAACACGCAGCCCCAAATCCATTATGATGGCAGCCTTGTATTCCGGCTAGCTGCTATTTACAACTGTCGCGACTTTTTACTCCCATTAAATCTCAACGTAGTTTAAATGAGAGATATGCGGTAGTATGGAATAAAACAAGAATGAGGTACCGCTAAGTGGTTACTGAGTAATTATGAATGACGATGGTTATATCGGGGGCGCTTTGCTGGCTAAGCTTTGAAGACGGCACCTTGCTCCGTACCGTCGTTTAGATCGATTACCTGCGTATTATACTGCAGGGTGAAATTGTTTTGATGTCTTAAAAGGATAGTTTGTAGTTTGTGTAGTTTGAGTTGTTTGAAGTAATCTGGTTCCGTTTGGTCTTTACATTGAAATAATTTGGAGATGTATTGAATGGTTTATCTGGTAGCTCCAGCTGATGAACAGGATTAATTTATGCTGTGAAAGGCCTGATGTGTCATGAGTGAACTTGAAATGGGCGCCCGTTTCAGGCCATAGAGGAGGAAGGCGGCGACCCAGACAACATCGAAATTCCCCTGTCGGTGGACACACCCACTAGGAAGAATGCCAAATCTAAAGGTAAAGTTAAATTAGTGATTGAGACCTTTAACTGTCAAAATTCTGTAATCATCTTGTCATGGCTGCCAGAATCTAGACAACCTAATTTGTCACTATTTGTATAGGAAAGAGGCTGGATTCAGACACTGACAACACAATGGAAGAAGATTCTTTTTCAAAGGTAGGAATAATTGGCTAGTTTTCTGAATTTGAAGGATGCCTTTCAAACATGAAACTACTAGTTCATTACTAGTAACACTAAATATAGAAAATAAAAATACAAATTTATGAATAATTATATTTGACTGTTTTCCGTAAAAATCTGCTTGATTGCTTCAGAGTAAGCATAAGTCATAAGTTTCATTCGTGCTCTTTTGTTCAATTGTAATGAGGGCCTTTAGTTTTCATCATAGGTTCACACTATAGTATTTGTTTTCATTTTCTGTATTATTCTGTAATCTTTTTCGCGGGCTGATAAAACTCCTACTACATACTGTACTCCGGGAAGTATTTTGCTAATTTTAGCTGTTAACATTCACACAGCCTACACACTGACAGATTTCTTTTTTTTATGCAGGAGGCTGAAGAGGAGGATCTTGAAAAAGGTATGTTTGTTCTCGCCCACTGCTGGAGTGTTAACATCTTTGGGTTTAACAGGTAATGTTCTTCATTTGAAGGTCATTGCGCTTCCCTTTTAATGCCATTGTCACTGGCTATCAGCCTGGACATTACCTTTCCAAAAAAATGGGCAGTGTGTAGGGCCTCACTTAGACGGCTGTCATTCACATGGAGGAAGTGGACTGGACCCTAGCACACATTGGAATTTTTGGTCCCGCCCACCTTCAGGAGATCTGTGCGAAGGTTCCTTGCATTGTCAAAGGATGGCGGGGATCAACTGCCTCATCAGAATTGCACGTCATGCATGGGAATCCCAGGGGCTTCAAGCAAGTTACATGCTCTCTCCCCACCCCCCTCTCTGGGAAATGAAGATATTGCCGGTGCCAATGTTTGATGACTGTCAAGATGAGCACTAGAGCTGCTTACCCACTGGGCCTTGTTCTGGTTATCAGTCTGCTGTGACAGATGCATGCGCCATAAGAGGACACGCATGGTGGCCAGCGTAAACCCAGGATGGGACACGTTCAGCTCCGGCTGCACTCTGCCTTATGGACATGAGCCAGCAAGGTGTCAAGATGTGCAGTGGACAGTTTTGAATGACTGAAGATCTCACTGCTTTTTTTTCTTGCTGGTTTCACACACCCTCTGTTGGACATAAGAGGGAGGTTGTTTTGATCTCAGCTCTCATGAGGACCAGTCAGTCAGACATGGAAATGGAATCTGGCTTAACTGTTTTTTTTCTCCGTTGCTCTGGACTCGGGACACAAGGCTCAAACCCCCAAGTCTGGAGTCCGTATTCTCCTTCACCCTGTCCTAGATGTCTTTCCAAACTGAAGAACATGGATGATCTGTGAAGGATCGGAACATCCCAGAATACGAGGATCACTCTTACATGACTGTAAGGACTGTGAGAGTGTTGGTGGTTAAAGTGGCTTGAAGATTTGTTGAATCGCACCATTTTTTTCTCAATGAGGAATGTGTGTTTTGTGTACCCCTGTGTGGTTTTCTGACCTTCAGTGAGCGCTAATGCTAAACTCTTTCTATTCTACTTTCTCTAGGTTCCTTAGCACCGTATTGTGTATGTTAAACAAATGTGTTTTTTTGCCATGTTTTATCCTTGTTAAATCCCTCAGATGTAACTGATACAGATGATGGTACTCGCGAAAATTCTAAACATCACGCCTGTGAAGATGGCCTCGCAGAGGCTGAACAAGCGGCGGAGATCGAACACGAAGCCGCCGCCTGCGCTAAAGAAGTCGAGGACGATAACATATCCGTCACAATCCAGGCAGAAGATGCCATCACGTTAGATGTGGATGGCGATGACCTCCTGGACACAGGTAAACATGTGAAACTTCCAGATTCGGAGGCAGACAAGGGCTGTGATGAGCCTGAGGCCTCTGCCCAGACGAGCCCGGAGGAAGACATGAAGGCGGAAGCTAAAGACGGCCACAAAGATGGTAAGAAAGATGACGGACTGAAGGCTGATGCTACCAAGAAGGAAAGCAGAGAGACCTCGAAGAAAGCTGATATGGGAGACAAAGAGAAGGATTATGTGAAGAAAGGCCCCTCGTCTACTGGGGCAACAGGTCAAGCAAAGAGGTTTGTCTTTCTATGTCAGTTCTTTAAGGTACTACTGCCAAGTTCCAGCTCTCACTAAGAACACAGCATTGTGGGTAGCCTCAAGATTTTTTTTTTTTTTTTTTTTTTAAAGAGATGTTCATTGATGTACCTAATCCTGCCGTTTGATTTTTATTTGTTGCTTTTTGAAGTTGAGTTACTTATGGCGTAAACCAGGAGATGACACGGCTGTTTACTTCTGCATTTCCAGCACGTTTATTGCCTTTTCCAGTTCCCACTTAAGGGTTCTAAAAAAATAGTCCCATTGATGTCAGAGGTTTTGTCAGAGTCGTATGAGATGATTTGCAGAGAAGTTGGGCCCACTCCTGAGGATTTCATTTGTCCAGGGAATAAATTGGCTGAAAACCTGACCCCCTCATCCGTGGAAAAGCAATGAAAGAAGCCATTATGGGAGTTTTGTCCAAGTGCAAGCCTTGCCTGTTGACGATTTTGATTTTTTTATTTTTTTTCCCCCCCCCCCCCCCCCCCCCCTTCAAAGGATACCTTAATTATTTTTCCATCTTGCGAGGCTGGAGTTGCACTGACTTGGGGTCTGAGATGCTCCTGCCTGTAACTGGTTAACCCCGCAGATGCCAGGGTCTACTTCTACCCTATAATGCCCATGATCACTATTCATTCATAACCCCACGTCCTTCAATGTATGTCAAAACCTGCACCCCCATACTAACCCATATAAGCTCTCCAATTCCTGTGTGACCCCATAATGCATATTCAGATCACTGCCTTACACTATATCTCTGCTCCATCACTGATATCATATATGACTGTCATATCACTCTAACCTTATACATCCATTATGTATCATTGGCTAACTCCATTGGGAGCTCATATTGTCCATAAACCCCCCCCCCCTCCCCAAGGACACATTTCAAACCTTTAATCCCACCATTTTACCCCATGACCCAAACCTCCTGCTATGTCCCGTACATCCATTGCCTATGAGGTGCCTTGCGGTCATGGGGCTGCCGACGGGGCCCCCCGGTGGAGGTGGGTGGGTTCTGGAACCTTAGGTGGCGCCACCCGGAATCACGACGATGGAGGGTGGTGATGCGCGGTCACCCCGTCCCCCAAAGCACAGTCTGCAGATGAAGGTGGATTCCAGGGCAACCCCAGAGTACCAGGGCTGAGGCAGCGGGCTGCCAAGCGAGCGTGACGTCACGGTAACCATCCCAAGCATCCAAGATCGCCCCCCCCAATCAACACCCGTCCTTTTCCCCACCCCAATATTTTAAACACATTGATACGGATAACTCATTCACTCATTCTATTCAGCACAGAATCCCATTAAAACCAGTATGTAACAAGCTGGACTGTAAAACATAAACATCATTTTCTGTTTCATGAACCAGTTATGAGACACACAGCTCTGCAGCTATTCCAACAGGACTGGCAGGCTGGCTTTCCTGATCAGATAAGAGAGAGAGGGCCTGATTAGCTTTCGAGTGGATAAATCAGTCCTTATCTCCATGTTGGAATCATGTCCAATCAAGCGGGAAATGAGGCAAGTCCTACTGGTTATGATAAACTCCTGTGTGTAGCGTTGAACCATTTAATCAGTTAACAACTGAGAATGGGCCATCGTCATCTGGCCACTGGTGCAGTCGAGAGTCTTACTCTCTCTTTTTGACATGAATGGATTATAGATACTTGGCTATACTGCAGGATATTTAATTGGTTGTCCTTACAGAAATCAGAAATGTGTTATTTCTCCATTTACGTGTCTGAGGAATTTGTTAAATTGCATGATCAGACTCTTTACACATAACATATAACTGCGTAAAAATAGGCATCTGATAGAAAAGAAAAATATCAGTATAACAGAATGCAGATATTTACAAGACAATACACATAATTAGCAGAGCAGTAATAAAGACAACAAAATGATGTGGATTTTTACATATGATCTGTTAATGTTAAATGTGCTATTGCATAAATGCATAGCACTGTATAATAATATTATTGAAGCTGATGGCGAATTGGTGTTTGGTTTTTATGCAAATGCGGGCTGACAGTGAGCTGTTGGAAGCCTTCATCACACACACACATCCGCTTGCCTAATTAGGAAAGGGAGGTCTGCTCCGGACAGGATGGTCTCGCCCTCTCGGGGCCGTTTTCAGAAATACTCAGCTGGTCACTATGGCAGCGCAGACCCGCCTTGGCCCGCATTCCACCGGCAATTTTTAGTCACTCTCCAGATGTCCGTCAACCCTGTTTATCTCCCCCCACCACTGCCCCTCCTCGCTCCGCGGCCCGTCGATGTGTTAATCACCCCGCACTGCTGACAGAGACACACAGATACTGTCCCCCCCCCCGATAACCCCTAGCCCAGGTCACCACTGGCCCGCTCACCTCTCCCCGGTGCTGTGGCAATGGCTCAGACCCCCACCTCCGCTAAGACCCCCAAACCTCTATCTCTACCCCTGAAAATAACCAGCCGTGGCAATAAAAACAACAAACACTCATTATACTGCTTTTTATTCCAAAGACATACAAGTCTATTTATATTTTAACATTACTTCCCCATATCATTGATATCATACGTGACTCCAAACCCTGTTTATGGGGGCTTAAGCTGCCCTATTTTTTGGTTCAGCCCTCAGAAATATAATTATTCTAACCATTTAGTGATTTATCCCATATTTCTGTGTATATTTTGTACCCTCAGCTCAGCATATTTAATTGTAGGAGACACACACTCCCTCCACACACACACACACAAATTTAATCCTCATTAACTTCAAGCTGGACTTTGGAATTTTTCTTCCTATCTAGCTGAACTAAATCAGACCACAGAAGGCTGGTCTACTTCTATTTCCTAGAATAAGTAAGACTATATTTGGTGGCATAGTCTTCAGATATAGGGAGAGTAGCCTATCTGTTAGCCAGTGTAATGGATGCCATCCGCTTTTGTGTAGCTTACGCCAGGTGCTGCATGTATTATATTTATGAGTCTATGGTTTATCAGCCCACAGACTAACCCTCTGTATCAGTGTTTCCAAACCTGGTCCTTGGTGACCTGCAGACAGTCCATGTTTTCGTTCCCCCCCCGACCCCCAGTAGGGAGCAAAAACGTGGATCATCTGTGGGTCCCTGAGGACCAGGTTGGGAAACACTGCTCTATATGTTTGTCTTGTTCTCTCCAGCGCGTGGACGGGGGTGGAGTGTGAACTATGCACGTGGAATTAACACAATTGAACAAATATATAAAGAGTTTATGTAAAGACTGGACCTGTAAGCGGAAGGCTGCTGGTTCCAGTCCCGGGAGGGTCTCTGCTGGAATATTCTGGAAGAAGTTATTCAACTACATGAAAGAAGACAAATCATATTCTAAGTAATCAATTGGTCAGTAGATACAGCTAATAGTATTAGTAGGTAGTAATAGTAGATACAGCAAATGGTCACAGTCTATGAGGCCTGCTTTTCTAAGCCTTCTTTCAACATCTCTTCAAGTTTGCGATCGTAATGGATAAACATATAAATTGCTTGTTCTGGCTTGGTGCAATAGCTTAAATATGGCATATCACACACAAGCATAGCCAGCTGAGGAGGACAGGCTTGTACCCAGCAGAACTTTATTTGCAGATGTACAGAAGTACAAGTAACATGGAATTCTTGCACCATTTATTCTGTTAAGATTTTAAGAAAATAACAATAAAGTAGCAACATTAAAAATGAGAACAAGACTATTCAGCGTTTACTATGCAAGTAAATAAACAGATAAAAGACAAACATAGTGCTTGAATGACAGATAAATAAGGTTTCTTGATTGTCAGTGGTAGTTGGGGGCAGGGAGTGTGATTTAAGAGTCTGGGTGCAGTTTGGTTATGATGCTGGTGCGGGAGAAGGTGTATGTCTCTCCATCTTGAATGTCCTTAGCAGTCGGCCTGACTGCTGTCGCAAACAAGCAGTTTTCAAGATGTAAGAAGTCAGTGTTGCCCATTCAGCAATATGGCGGACTGCAGGAATGAAGACAGTGAACCGGTGGGTCTACAGTATGAAAGGCATGTCAAGTGCTTTCCTGTGTTGTTTACTGCGGTTGTATGTTGATATGAGAGTGGTGAGGTGGGGGGGGAGTACAGCTCGCTGAAACCAGAGCCTCTCAGGTTGTCGGGGGGGTGCATTCGGGGGGGCACATTTGATAGGGAACCACAGGAGTCCTGACAGGAGCTGTCAAGGGGGTGGCAGGGTGCTTATCCATCAGCCAGGCCGAGCAGGGGCTGTGTTTGGACAGGGGGGGCCTGTCGAGAAACCAAGCGTCATCCAGACACAGGGGCGGGGATGGGTGTCATCGGGGGTGTCATTAGGGGCAGGGGGGTCCCCCAAACCGCCTCAGCATCCCAAACCGCCTGCTGCATCATGGGCCACACTCTGCCCAATGTGTGCATTATTGACTCAATTGTCTTGGGTTTACGCCAATTTGCTAATATTATTGGGTGTGGCTCAGTGGGTTCTGACACAGTGGTTGTTAACAGAAGGTTGTAGGTTCTAATCTCAGAGCCACCAAAGTGATTTCGTCCTAGGGCCCTTTAGCGAGACCCCAAATGCTGTCATGATATACAGCCGCTGATTAACTTACAATTTTTTAATGGAAGCAGCTCTTCACAAGTTCCATTATACCAATATATTCAACTGGAGATGACCAAGGATCCCCAAAAATTGTTGGACAGTGGTTACAAGCTACCTGTGCTCAAAACAAACATCATCCTGTGATCTTAACCCTCTGCCACCACTTACTTGCATGGGGAGGGGGGGGGGGACTTTGCACGTCGCCCCACCTGTATTCGGTGATATTCTCCTTTTCTGGCTGCCTCTAGGAGAGCGGAGGCCAGGCCTGCCTCCGGCCTGCCAGCGGGTTTCTCCGGCCTGCTGTCGCGGGCCAGTTGGACAGATCCTCAGTAATGGCACAGAGGGCAGCCAGTGGCCGATTGTGAATATGTAAAGTGAATGTGCCTCATAAATACAGCATGAAAAGAGCCCCGGGGAGAGCAAAGGGGACTTATTAGCCTCCCTTTCAAAGTGAAGTGATAGCATTACAATGCAACTGTATACTTAGGGAGGAAGCTTTCAAACGGCACAAAGAGATCATTAAAAAAAGAGTGAAGATGTGATACTTTCTGAAGGAATTCAGAGAGAAGCAGTGTGTTTCTTTTTGTTTAACTCACACATTTGAATTGCAAGTAGTTTGCACAGCTCAGTGAAAAGGGTAATGTTTTGTACTGGAATGTGTTTTCTTAATCTAAAATAAAAAGGAAATAAACATTTAGGCAGATTTTAATGGCCTGGACGTGTAGTGATTAAAGTCGGAAACGAGGGCAGTGCTATTTAGTATGGTTAGCCAGCACATTTACACAAAATAATTTACAGAAGGAGGACAGCACTTTATGTACATTGCCTGGGATTCAAACCTACAACCTTTAAATTGATAATACCCACCTTTCCCACAGAAGGGAGTTTTATAAATTTAC
The DNA here is from genome assembly GCA_026779605.1 of Mormyrus hasselquistii. Classification (NCBI taxonomy): domain Eukaryota; kingdom Metazoa; phylum Chordata; class Actinopteri; order Osteoglossiformes; family Mormyridae; genus Mormyrus; species Mormyrus hasselquistii. The sequence goes on along the minus strand of JAODKE010000007.1, from coordinate 8,984,398 downwards.
CTAGCTAGGCATTTGCAGGCATATTCCGGCTGAATTTGCTGCCTCTTGGTGTAAATCAGAAATATTACAATAGCAAATTTGTGCGACTTAGGCCTTAAACGCTGAGCTTTTGCACCAAAGGCTTTGCAAAGGTATTGCCGAGGCTATAATGACCCTTTTAGTGCTTTCCACCACTTTAATGGCAAACCTTGAAGATCTGTTAAGTTCGGCGTGTCTGTAGACACGCTGACAGAGACAGGCGTGCAGAAGGGCCTCCGAAAATGGATACCACGTTTTGGAATCACGTGAGGGCTCTGCTGTATGCAACCCTGTGTGGTCCAAACGGCCCCCGTCCTGACCGCGGAGAGGTTACTGCAGTACAGGAGCGTCTGCTAAAGGAATAAATGTAAACAAATGTGATCACGGAGAGGGGGCCCTAGGCATGCTTTGAGAGGGAGAAGCCGGTGACCCTTTGCAGCTGGTCGGAGATCATGTGACCCTGGGTGAGGAGACATTAGCAGACTCACCTCCTTCCAGCTGTGCCCCCCTCCCATTTGCTGGGCCATGGAAAAAAATCTTAAAAGCTTTAAATAAGCAAGCCACTTGGCTGTATGTTAAAGTGTGTTTAGGCTTCTCTCCCATGGCTGTTGCTGATCTTGTCTCCTGGGATCGTCTAGTACTGCCTGGTACTGGGTTTGCACCTGTGCTGCAGCAGCGATGGAAGACACTCACAAGAAATCAGGGAAATCTCAAATAATTCCAGGTTAGGCTTTTGTGGTTGCGATTGGAAGGCTGCTGATTGATATCCCATCTTCAGCAGCATAGTCACATCTCTGTTGGGCACTTGAAAGAGGCCCTTGACAACTACCCCCCCATCCCCACCACCACCACCACCACCACAATGTCTCAGGGGTGCTGGAAAAATGTCTAGAAGAAGAGCATGATGAGATATGTGAAAGCAAGCATTCTCATGTACTTGTACTCGTACATATGGCAAGTAAAACATTTAATTACTAATCTGTTTAACCACATTCTTCATCTGCTGATGACCAGTGCCATCATGGGACTCCAACACGACCACAAGACTGCAATACCCAGCATCCCTTGGGAAACGCTGCCAGATACACCAATCACAGGGCAGGCCTCTTAGCGGTAATAGAGTTTGGCCTCTGAGCGCAGCGGCAGTGGCTCGGAAGCAGCGATAACCTGATACCTGCAGGCCTTGTTTCTCAGGAGCACCTGTAAGAGGATAGCAGAACGTTTCCGGTAAATAGCGTTAGGGTCTACTTCAGTTTCTTTTTGTTTTTCAGTGCGTCTTCCTGCTCCCCTCCTCCTCCACCGTACCCGCTGCCTTTGATGCCTCGATTCCTTCGCCTCGATGGCGACATTTACTTTCAAAGGGAAATTTTGAGGGAAAAAAACACCTTCCTAGAAACTGCGGGGCAGTCGACGCCCGCGGTGGCTGGGAACGACAATGGTCATAATCTAATTATAGTGCATTAGCATTAGCGTCCGCTGCTTGTGAGAGACCGGAATGGGGCTCCCCTGGCCACGCTCCCATTGGCCCCCGCATAGCCGAGATCCCTGCTTTGTTCCCGCTGTAAAGGGGCCGTAAAGTGGCCCTCGCGGCTCAAAGGGATACGCCGTCAGACGAGGTGGAGAGGGGGCGACCCGGCCCACGGGCCATCACACCACAGCGCCGTGCATCCTGGGGGAAAAAAAGAAAAAAAACAACTTCAGCAATTGTTATTCGGAGCGGGGCAGACAGAGGGCGGGCGCACGGGTTGCAGGTAGTTGCGAACTGCGGCCATTTGTCGACTTTCAGGCCCAGTACACAAAGAGAATGGGAGCACAATGACTTCAAATGGGCCCTTGTGGGTAAACTCCCTCTTTAGGGCGGCAGAGAGGGAAAGACAGGCCACAGACATACTCGCACCTTGCGTATTCTCGCTGTGTATTGGCTTTTTGTCTTTACCTCGTAAGCAAACGAGTTGGAGTGCCCTGGCAGGTTGTAAAACCCAAACTACACTTTGTCTGCTGTTCCGGGTTACTTATAACTTCAAACAGACACAGCGCCCCCCACGCCCCTCCCCAAGTCGCATCCAAATTTGCATTTCAACTTTGCCGGAGCTGAAAGTGACTTACAACTGCGACTGATTTATATGGTGGCATGTTTTAGGAAGCACCTCTGGCCTGTCCTATGACTGGAACCAGCAGGTTTCTAGTTTATACTCTTATTTAAGTCAAGATTGGTGCTAAATTCTACATGCGACCTTTGTACACTATGTTAGTTTAAAGGAGACTTTTATCCAAAGCGACACATTTCTGAGAGAGCAGGGTCATACAGTCCCCAGAACAACTAAGCGCTAAGGTCTGTCCTCAGGGGCCTACCACCAAAATCACTTTGTCAAGTTTGGGATTGAAACCAACAACATTTCAGTCACAAACACTGCAGCCTAACCTGCTGAACCACACACTTTGTCTCTTTATGAGATGGATGAAATTCAGGTGAGAGGAACTAAATGGCTCAATGATTAATTAATAATGTGGCCACACATTTCCAGGGTTGTGGGGTCAGTTTCCATTGTCAGTTCTTTGTTGGCATAGCTTGTACGCTTCGGGGTGCTGCAGTCATAAATTCATACTTTTGTAAGCTGTGAGCCTTGTGACGGACCAGCTCCACCAAACCCGCATCCCGCGTTCACTGGGAGGGGCTCAAACCTCGATACCCCGTACCAGGTACACAGATATGGATCGATAACCTCAAGCAGAAGAAGATAATCAGGAAAAAGTAGCCAATAACAACGCAAGCGGTGACACCTCCTTTAAGGTGGGTGATTCCCGCTAACATCCACTGGCGTTAAGTAAGACACATCGCATGGCTACAGCAGCGGGGCGTATGTGTGACCACAGCTGTAGGTATCACCACCCGTCGACGATCTTAACTATGGCCCCCAGATTCACGGTTTAGAGCTGCAAATTCTTTAGACGTCAGGCATTTATATTAACGGTCCCACAAGTATAACACCATCCGACCGCAATAAACTGCTTTTATGTCCGTCCTGGTCAAACTAAATAGTAAGTTTAGTTCCTCTTTAGAAAACATGGTGAATAATTCACCAAGCTTTTCCGCCTCTGAAATACATGGATTCATTATGTGAATGCCTGAACGTTTCTGAGCAATCGCCTTTTGATGGGTCATAACAGGGCTACGTTTTACAACAATAGCTCCAAAATAGCTCACTAGTAATTGGAAAATTGTTAACAATAGGTTTGAAATAACTGCAGTTCATTATTGAAATGGTGATGCAGAACATTCTTACAGTGATATTTCTCCCCCTTGTGGGAACTTTTGATAATTACACAAAAAAAAACACTTTGATCTTCAGGCCAAGTCCAACCACTTATCCTGGACTGCATCATGGGGGGATTTGGAGCCCAGAGCCCAGGAATTACAAGGGAGGGGTACCCCATGGATAAGATGCCAGTCATTTGCAGGGCACATGCAGCTGCAGAAACAATTACGAGATCACAGCACAATTTTTTGTTTCACTCATTTCTCAATTTATGGGTGTGTGTCTGTGAATAATATATATTTTTCTGCAAACTGCAGCCTGGTCCTTCCCTGTTTCTCATTAATGAAGGGCTTCTTCCTTGCTTTATGGGACTTCAGTCCTGCTTCTAGGAGCCTGATACACACTGTCCTAGCAGTGCACTTCACACCTGCACTTAATGTTTCCCGTTCCTTTTGAAGGTCACTTGATGTCATCCTTCGATTTATGAGAAACTGTCGGATAAGTTAACAGTCATCTGTGACATTAGAATGTCACTTCCGCCCTCTACTTGGATGGTTCCTGGTCCTTTCCAGTGTCTCCTGCTTCACCTTATTCTTGTGTACCTGAAAGTATCCTGTTGCTTAGTGTAGCTTCTGCTCGCTGAACTGTGATTAAACCAGGATTAGAAATGCAGATTTGTCTAAAATTATAGAGAGGTCCCCTAAAATTTTTTCATGGCTGTACATGCAGACTATCAAGCAGTACAGGCAATTTGAAAATATGCTTTGCCATTTGTACAAGTAATTCAAAATGCTCCTTCTCTCATATTCCATCTTGTTCTCCTTTTGTGACATACACATATATTCTGGTAAGAGCAAAGCTTGGGGTCAGAACGCAGGGTCAGCTGGTGCACCGTTGGAGAAAATGGGTATTAAGGGCCTTGCTCAAGGGCCAAAGGCAGCATCGGTCGTCCAGACTCCAGGTTTCAAACCAGTGTCCTTCTGATCCCAGGCACGAACAGGAACCAGCAGGAATCTTAATTGAATTATCCGGACACCACTCTCGAAATGAGCACCACGCCACCACAGATAGGATTTGAACCTGTGCAGGACTTGGATTTCAAAGCCAACACCTTAACTGCTCAGTCACCATGACACAAAGCATGGAGAATCTGTGTCTTTGAATTTTTTTATTTAACATGAGAGATTCACTACCTGCTATCAGCAACTAACTCACATTTGTGTGCCGGATTCAGCCACACAAAGGGTGAATCATATCATATCAAACCAGGCAGGTGTGAGTGTAATTGGCTATAACTGTTTTGACACTGAGATAAAGTTGTGTTTCCTAAGCTTAAGCCATTATTTAGAAACAATAAAACCTCTGCAGTCAGTGCAGACTGGAATAAACCTGTCCAGGTGGGACTGTCAATGCCTAAATCAACACATTGTCCTTATGTGATTTCCAAGGTTTATCTATACTGGTTCTATAGTGTAGTGGTTATCACATCTGCTTTACACGCAGAAGGTCCTGGGTTCAAGCCCCAGTGGAACCAGTTTTTGCAGGTAGTGTGTGCTGCAGTGGAACCAACCCCTCTTGCTTGGAGCAAATGCTTGGGGTCTCGGTAAAATCTCCGTAAGGCCCTTAAAATGCCCCGTGGGTATGCAATAAATGTCTGACCCAGTGTACAGACTGCTGGATTTTCTCACTACTCCGTATATATGTCTGTGTACACCAGGGCTACCTAACCCTGCTCCTGGAGATCTACCACCTTGCAGAGCTTAGCTGCAATGCCAATTTACACGCCTGATATGGATAATCCAGCCCATCACATCAGATTCAACTTCAATGAAATGCATACTGCTTACTTAGTTTGCATAACTTACTTGGTTCAACATAGCTGAGATGCTACCGAAAGCCCGGATTACATCTATCAGGTGTGATCAATTAGGGCCGCACCAAATTCTCAGTTTACACCACATGACCTTCAAAGTCTTTAGATTGCTGTACCGTTTACACTACACAACTTATTGTCTTGTAATCAGGAATGTTGAAATCATTGTGGTTTGTACACTATATGACTGATCAGCAACAGGGTCAAATGTCAAAACACTTCTGCAGGACAGTGGTAGGCAGCCCTGATCCTGGAGTGCCAGTATCCAGCAGGTTTTCGTACCTGGTCTCTGATGAACCACAGTTGATCTCAGGCGGATAGAAAACCCGGCATTCCTGGATCAGGGTTGCCCAATCCTGCTGTAGGAGGAATCCTAGATGAGTCTGTCGTTTCAAACTACGTTTTGTTACGAAAGCACAAACGAGAAGTGAAACAGGGAAATGACACGATACCATGTGAGAGACAGGATTTTTGCTGTAGCCGTGCTTGTTGATGTTGTACAACTCCTCCCTAGGGAAAACACTCAACTGGTTGGGTGAAACATAACTTTGGTCTGGATTTGTACTTTCTGGACCTGAACTGTCTGTAATGGATTACTGTTGTGAGTGACTTCCCCAACACCGTCTACAGTCATAAGCCACCTACTGCACACCAGCACAGCACATCACCAACGGTGCTTGGAGCCAGAGAAAGCCATTGGAAACACATTAGCAGAGGTCCTGTCAAAGAAGGCAATCCATCTTGTTGTATTACAGCAGTGTGGGGCTGTTCTGGCGAAAGAATTGATCTGTCAGCAGCCTTGTTCACTGATAAAAAAAACATTTGTCATTCTGGTCTAACCCCCACTTCCCCGCCACAACTGCCCTGTTAATGTTGTCATTGCAAACCTCCTGCCCCAAAAGCAACGTGTTCATGTTGTCATCTAGAGAGCCCCGCGGACAGAGTACATCCATCAACATAATACTTCCAGAGCCAAGTGGGCAGCACATGCTGCTCGCCCGTTTGTCGCGAGCACGCCTTCCGCTGGCGAAGTGCATTCAGGCCGCATGGCAGCTCTCTGCCTATAGCCTGGAGGATCGTGCTTCCTGGTGTGGCGGCTATTCTGTGAGCCACATATATATATATATGATTCTATTGTGTCACAGGGCATCCCAGGAATTGTCTCATGTGGCATTTCTAACCGGTGGAAAAAGGGAGAGGGAACATCTGTGATACATGAAGGTTGCTGAATTAGTATTAACTGGAAGTTGATTTTGGAGCATCATTAACATTAGCTTATGTATTTTCCTGCATAATATTTAGCAGCTTGATATAAACATTTGTACTGCATAAAGGTTTTAGGCAGCCAATTATTAAGGCTATTTATGTCACGTGTTCTCACATATATAAGGAAGGACCCAGAATGCAGCCTGTGCAGGGATAATCCCACGCTGGGGACGTTGTATTTGCTTGACATGGCAGACAGCAGATGCAAACAAGCAACACCATGAGACAAAACTGTATGTCACCTGAACCAGGGGACAGGCAGAAGTAGGATGAGGGATTGCAGGGACTAAAGGTTGGACAGACAAGAAGACAGAGACAAGAAGACTGACAGGTGGAAGAACCACAGAGACAAGGGCACAAGTGCGGACCGTAGGGGAAACAGGCAGGACAAGACGACGGAACACTTCCATGCGTGATTAACAGAAGAGTGAACACAAGGCAGCTGTGGCTGGTTAACAAGAGAGCAGGAGCAAGAGGTACAACTAACGAACTTCAGGCGGGGCCGATTAGCAGCTACGCTCAAGGGAGACCCCGGGAGCAAAGAAGCAGGATGGGGCTGGATGTGACACCTGCAGGTCATAAAAGATCCTTGGACGTCTTTTGAAGGAGTATGGATGGTACCCCGATGCCCTGGCTAATATCACCAGCCTAATCAGATCTGGCCTGCTAATTCTCTCATATCTAATTGATAAATTTCCTCGTACGCCTTTACCACCTTCACTACTGTGTGGTGAGTGTATTGGTGCAGAATGGCTGCTGCTGCATCATGCAGGTGGGGGGCACACCGTGGTGCTGGTGGCAGTGGCTCCCCATAGCTTCTCTAAAGTGCTTTGGGGGCCTAGAAAAGCACTGTATAAATGCAGAATTCATTCATTACCCAAACGGTGGGGTAGTGGTTGAGTTATAAAATACACTGGTCTTTCAGATGGTGTTACTTTAGGAGAGGTTTCGAAATTGCTAAGCTAACTCACTGACAGACATCATATCATAGTTTAACACCAACATGAAACTCATTTAAAGACCGTTTTAAACACTTTCAATGTGATTGTCTTAGACCATCACACAGTACTATATATGTTCAGCCCTTTGGGAATTGAACTACTTTGTGCTGAGGGGAGTATGAAACGATCCAGTTTACTCATTGCCCACATTGCTAGAATATCATTGCCACCTGCTGGCCGACAGCTGCACAGCACCTAATCTCTGAGCATCTACAACTGATGCAGAAAATATCCTGTTGGGATTCCTACCAGCTTCCAGGGCTGTACCGGCCATCTGGCATACCAAGCATTTTCCCAGTGGGCCAATGGGGTTGCGGGCTGGCAAAACTTGCTGGGGGCGACCCCGTTCAGTCAGTGGGAGACCCCGATTGGAATTTTATTGTAGGTATGTATGTGAGACGGGCCTAAATCGGCAAGTCCAAAGCCAATTTTTAATCCCAGTCCAATAAGTCCATCTGCCTACATGCTCAAACAAAAAAACATTCATTGTATCCACAATGATTTAAAAATAATTTTATTCATTATTTATGCTATAAAGATTTGGAAAAACTCTAATAATGCAATCTGAAATGTATTTCTGTACTTCATATTTAAATACTTATATTCTATACACAATCATAACAAATGCTGTTTTTTCATAACACGTAGAATAAACCCAGTGTTTGTGCCAGGCAGGTGTCAGATGGCGTAAAAAAAAGTTGCTTTCAGGAAGTTGAGGAGCTTCCTCTCAAAAAAAGGAAAAAAACAGATCAAACAAAGCTAGCACCAGATCAGGAGCACCTCAGATATAAACACTGCACTCACAAAGTGCAGCTCACCTTTTTGGCAGACAATCACATGGGAACGGAGACAGAGTGGGAGGGCAGATTTCCACAGCTTTGGGCTGATTGGCTCTGGGCATGTGTGAAGACACCTTCGTGCAGCCAATTACATGCAGTGTATACAGCTGTAGCTGTATTTGCAAGGACTTCCTATTGACTCCCATTTTAATAGAAATATCAGTCACGAATCCAAGCCATCTTAACAAAAATATCACAAATTGATACTGAAAGTATCAGGGCTTCTAGTATTTTTAAGTAGATGAAATGGAAAAAGTGTTTGTCCTTGGTAAGTTTGTGGGAGTTTTACAAAAATGTTCTGAGGGCAAAAGGAAAGATGACTGATTCAGAGAGATAATCAGGATTGTAGAGGAGGTGGGTCCAAGCAACTAGAGGAGGCGGGACCAAGACATCTAATTGATTGGTCCTGCCTCTTCTAGCTGTTTGGACCCACCTCCTCAACAATCTGATTGGTTATCTCTCAAATCAATCAATTTTCCTTCTGTCTTCAGAACATTTTTGTGTAAGAAACACTCCCATGAGCACTTGGCTATGACATCACTGAAATGCAGGTAGACACATGAACATAATATCGCAGTCAAAAACCACACACAAACCTGGTCAGTTAGGACTGGTGGACTGGTAAACTGGTAATAAGAATAATATCATGGCAACTGGCAACACTATCATCAGCCAGCACGCATTGTAGATGAGTATGTTTAGCACATTTTTAAACAATCTTGATCGTCTTCGCAGGATAAGGCAATAAAGTGGTTTGTGGGTAAGAGTAACGAAAGGAATATCACACAAATTGGCTGTTTAGAACATTCTTAAGCACAAGTGAGCATTTAATTCATTACTCATCCACCCTACGGCTGCTTAATCCAATGAGGAACACTAGGCGGCCTGGAGCCTATATGCCCGACAGCAGAGGGCACAAAGCTGGGGTACAGGTTGCGATTGCAGGGCATCCAGGGCACACACACGGACACGCTCACACGCCTCGGGTGGCTCACACGTGCCGGTCAGTCTAGTGCAGGGCTCTTCAACTCTGGACCTCGATTCCAAATCCAGGCCTTGTTTTCAGTTCTCCCAGGTAGTTAGTTTAATAA
>JAODKE010000007.1:8955993-8974953 GCA_026779605.1 Mormyrus hasselquistii | reverse complement strand
TCTGTGTGTTTTTTTTTTTTTTTTTTTTTTTTTTTTTTTTTTTTTTAATTCCGTTGTTTCCCCCCCCCTGGCCCCCTAACCATTCCCCTCGACTTTTTTTTTTTTCCCCCCCCCCCCCCCCCCCTGTTTTTAAATGTGTGTTATAATCAAAATGGCTCTGATCCCTTTGTCATTTTGCACAGGTTATGTCATGCACTGGTACTCAGTTTTTTTCTGTTATTGAAATGTTTGCATTGTAGTTCTTCAAAGGACAAAGATGGAAAGATGACAAAGGACGAGAAAGGTAAGCCCTTCATCTTGCATCCTAGACGTCATTGGCAGGGAAAAAGTAATTGCTTCATTCACCTGTGCTTAATACCATGGTCCTGGATGCTCTTAAATGTGTCCTGCCTTTCCAGAAGTTTTAAAATATTTTGTGCAGGTCCATATATGCTTTGGCATATGCTTTCATTTTCCTGATGTATTGTAATTTTCAAATGGGCACATTTTTGTTGGTTAAGCATTAGTCTGATTAGTCATTTAGTGTTTGTTTTTTAAGATAAAGCAGGAAAAGGGCTGCCCAGTTTAGCCCATGGGGTTTGTCTCATCTTATTAGCAAACCCTGATGGAGGGATGCAACATGCAGTAGTTTTTCTGGACCATGTGGCCCAGATGTTGGCTGCAATTTTTATAGCCGAATCAAATGTCAAGCCAATTCTAAATATTCAACAGAACCAGATGTGAATCGGTTCGAACGAAAAATATGAGCCAGAACTGGGATCTCTTAGGCGATTCATTAGAGTGACATCATGCGTTGGGGAGGATCAAGCAGCTGCTGAGTTCCTTAACAGCACACGGGAATTTAACTGTGTATTTTTGGAGCCAAGATTTAGGCTGCTGTCTGGAATGTTGTGAATACTTGTTACAGCTGATTTCATCATTTCTTGTGTTTTTGGGTTGAACGATGGCATGTATCGCTTAATTGAAATTTGGCTCTATGCCGCAAAACAATTCCCATGCTTATTTGAATGAAATGTATTTGCTGCCATATGTTATTGAATACTGAAATGAAATTGCTGGCTTTATAAAATGCAAAAGGAGATTTGGATGTTTGGATAAACAAGGTAGAAGTCCTTCCCTGCAGTGTAATAGTGTTGAGCCCTTGGGTATAAAATCCTTCCTTTTGAAAGAAAACATGAAGGGTCTTTTTCCTGCAGACTCATCGTAGCAAAGCATATTGTATCTATGTGGTAACATCTGAAGACTGTAGCAGATGGTCACCTGCAGATTGTTGTGTGGATTAAGAATATCCGGTATCTTTTAGTCAAACTTGATTCAGAAACCAAAATTAAATGGACCAACCCAGCCACCCTCAGCTTGTTAAAACAGCAGTTGCATGATATGCTAACCGGATAGCACCAAATTACAAAAGAAGTCAAAACTAAACTGGAAAATCGCAAACAATGTTTGCTTTTAATTTTGACCTCCTTCCTGAAGGAGCTGCATTCCTTACTTAATGTTTTGGATTACGTTTCTAGTATGTCTGAAGTAGTTGGCTCCATGTTATGCAGTGTGCATGCCTGTTTGCATGAGTGCCTGTGCTGTAAACACCGCATTGTTTCAGGAGGTACGAGCAGCAGCGGAAGCAGCTCGACACGCAACCTTTGGGTGAGCGGCTTGTCCTCTAACACCAAAGCAGCTGACCTGAAGAATCTGTTTGGCAAATACGGAAAGGTAGATTATTGCTCAAATAAAGATCAGTTTGCTTGTCACAAGCTGACGTAACATGCGATACCGGGCTGTGTTAAATGTGGTCTCTCGGCGTGTAGCGTGACTGTTACATTGTAATGTAACGTTGCAGGTGTTCAGTGCTAAAGTGGTAACCAATGCACGCAGTCCAGGAGCAAAATGTTACGGTTTAGTGACAATGTCCTCCAGCGCAGAGGTGGCCCGCTGCATCTCCCACATTGACCGCACCGAACTCCACGGACAGCAGATCTCAGTTGACAGGGTAACGTGGCACAGAAGTTCTTATGTAGTCTGGCGTTCCAGAACCTCAGACTTCCCAATTTTATTAAGTCCTAGAACATAAATTCTTTAGGCATTGCGTTTCTTTGGTTAGTGGTCTTACGTGGACTGTTCTACTGTTAGGTTAAAAGTGACCCATTCAAAAGGGAGTTTTCTAAAAAAGAAGGCGAAGAGAAGACCAGCTTCAGCAAAACGCCTAGCGACAAGCGGACAACCACTGGGATGAAAATGACAAGCAAGTATGTCAGGAGATGCGATGCTGCTTTGTGGATGTTTTGTGAGATGCTGACTGGGGAAAGGCCGTACCAGTGTTGTGTGTGCTGTCAATCTCAGGACACCAGCATCCAAAAAGGAGGAGAAGAAATCCGAGAAACCATCTGAAAAGGAGGGGAAAGATGCATCCAAGAAACAGGAGGCGAAAAGCTCAAAGTCAGAACTGATGTCTTCTGTTCCCGACACCTCTAAGAAAGATGAAAAGAAACATGGACGTAAGTGTGTGTGTGTGTGTGTGTGTGTGTTTTTACCACATCATGGCATGAATTTTAAGTTACTTATGGCTAAGGTTTGGGCTGGGTAGGGGTTAGGGTTATCGTAGTTCAGATTAGGATTACGCCCCTAGAAATTCCGAAATGATAGGTGTGTGTGTGTGTGTGTGTGTGTATTTTTAAGAGTAAATATTACTCGCTTGAAATGTTAATGTGGGCACATTTTTGCACTCTGTTCTAGGGCTGAAGAGTCCAGGGAAAATGGTAGTGATTGATCAGACCAAAGCAGAACCTGCGAACAACAAAACCAGGCCCCCTTTTCGGAGGGGAAGGTCTGACAAGGTACCAGATCAGTTTTTAATCCCAGAGTCCCCCTGCCCTCCTCTTTGTTGGCATTTCTGCCTGGTTCAGACTGAAGCCTCTCTTTCTTCTACTTTCTACAGCCAGGTTTTCCAAACATGATGCCTCGCCGACCCAGATGGTTCATTCCTCCAGAAGAGGTTGGTTGAAGTTACGTTTCTCCCTTCTGGGTTTCATGGATCACTTTGTCCTCCTGCTGAGGATCCCACTCTGCTCCTCCTAGATGGACAAGGGTCGGCTTTTCCCTGCCAAGGGGGAGAAGGACATCCTGCCCTTCGAGAAGATGAAGGAGCAGCGCATGCGGGAACGCCTGGTACGCCTGGAACGCATTCGAAGGGCCATGGAGCTCCGCAGGTATTTAAGAGCATGCGAGTCTCGTGATTTTGCTCCACAAAAAGCAGAGTTGATAAGTGAGGTTTTCAGTGGTGCTTTGAGTATGAGTCAGATATTTAAAAAAAAAAAAAAAAAAAAAAAACTACACTCTTTAAATACACAGAATACAGATGCTGGCGATCCTCTTCGTTTCGTAGGGAGTGTTCCGGAAGGCAAGATTTTTCAATTAGCTGGGTTTACTTATGCTAAAAGTCATGATTGTCCAATAAATACGTAAACCAGGCTAATTGAGAAATCTTGCTTTGTTGAACATGCCCTGGTCTGTCCTTAAGCGGTTTTACTTTCTAGACGTTAGCACAGTGATCATGAATGTGTCGACTAAGATCTACTGCTGCCAGTAGATAGTCTTTTATCAAACACAGCCCCTCAGATTTTCTTTGTGCGAGTACCTCTCATTGTAAACAAGGTGGTAGAGCCCTGCTTTAGCAGTACTATCTAACAGAAGGAATTGTAGGTTAGACATCTTCTTTTTGTGTTTATGTAACCGTGTTTTGCTCTTATGGCCTTCTGAATACGTCTCCCCACCTCCAGGCGACGGGAGATAGCAGAGCGTGAGCGGAGAGAGCGTGAGCGCATCCGGCTCCTGCGGGAGCGTGAGGAGCGGGAGAACCTGCTCAGGGAACGCCAGCGGCTAGAGATGGAGCGGCAGAAGCTGGAGCGAGAACGCATGGAGCGGGAGCGGCTGGAGCGGGAGCGGATCCGAATAGAGCAGGTGGAGCAGGGTGCATTGGGAGTGTGACCACACGGGGTAGGCGGCCTCGCAGGTTCTCATCCGGGGGAATGCCCCTATTTACCCACAGGAACGGCGTAAGGAGGCAGAACGCCTGGCCCGGGAGCGCGAGGAACTGCGGAGGCAGCAGGAGCAGCTCCGATACGAGCAGGAGAAGAGGAGTTCCCTGAAGAGGGGCCGAGATGTTGACCACAGGTACCCTTGGATGGTGACTACATGACTGCAGATTTCCATTGTTTGAGCAGGTGGTTAATTGGTAACTTTTTTTTTTTTTTCTCACCACCTCAGGAGAGATGACCCATACTGGAATGGCAATAAGATCCAGGCTGAGGCGGAAAGCCGCCTGAGTCAAGGCTCAGACTACAGCCGACAGCAGGGCCGCTTCGTGGATTTCAGCCCCCGTGAGAGGGGGCGTTTCCAGGAGGGCTCCTCTGTGGAGTCCCCAGCCTTTGATAGGTAAGTCCCCCATTAGGTGACAGAATGGTGGATGTGTAACCCCAACCCACATGCCTGCTTAATGCAGGGTTTGCTTGCTGTGTCTCATAGGCGGAACCGTTTCGAAGGTGAGCCAGAAAGTAAAAAAGGAAGGCCGACTCCCCGGAGAGAGAACTCCGGATTCGACCGCTACCCCAAGGGCTTTGACCCCGGCAGGAGAGCAGAACCACCTCCACCCCCGCGAGCTGACATGCGGGACACGGACCGGCGGGAGATCCGGGATCGGGACGAGCGGAGGACTGTGACCATGTCTGAGCGGCCTGCAGGGAGCCGGGGAGGCCTGCCGAGCATGTCTCACAGCAGGCCTGCAAGAGAGTCGCATGGGGGCTGGAAGAATGATGGAGAGATTCCACCAAGCAAGGGAGACATTCGGTAAGTGGGGGTGGGGGGAGTTAGTCCCTTCTGTGGGGTGCATAGATGAGCTTGAGGCAACTACTTGTGTGTTTTAGTGGGAAGTTATTAGTAAATGATGCATTTCTGCCCTCTGGTGGCACAGGCCTGCGGTGCGACTGCGGCCAGAGCGCTCTGGAAGAGACGGGCCTGAACCAGCCCTAAGAGGTGCCCCTACCAGCAGCGGGGGAAGGAGCAGCTTCAGCAGCAGAGATAGTGGTCCCTCGGCCAGCCGGGGACGATCCGGTTTCGGGGACAGAGATGGAGGTCGGCCCATGGTGGTGAGCGAACAGGTTAGCTGGCTTAGATTGGCAGGCAGGAAAGCCAAGGCTGCTGTAATGCAGGGAGTATTGTTTAGGATTAAAGCTGATTTGCCAGCCCTGGAGTGCCTTGTCACTGCCACCCTGCCCTTGGGCCTTTTATTTAAAAAGCCTTTTTGTATGTCTGGTGCAGTGCCACTGCTGGATGTGCGGTTTTGGTTTTTTAAACCCATGCGGAAATCCCCCCCCCCCCCCCCCAGCATTTCAGCTCGGGACGGCAAGTGGTCGTGGAGAGGCACAGCAGAGACCCTGGTCCCAGGAAGGAGTGGCATGGGGGTCCGAGCAGCCAGAGCGGGGGTTACCCTGACAGCCGCAGGCTGGGCGAGAGCAGAGGCAGCATGGTGGGCCAGCACTCCAGGTAAAAGCTGGGCCTCACTCAGTACTGATCCCAGTAATGATAATACTGGTGATGTAACATACCCCAGGAATATGAGAAATTGGGCCTCAGTCAGGCAGTAACTCTTGCATTAATCCAAGTACTGGATACTTAGAACTCACCCCACGTCTAATTTCAACCCTGAAGAAACTAACAGTAGTAATTGAGACGTGGTGCCAGGTGTGAACCCCTACTTGTTTTTGCAGCCATTCATCAACGGGGATGAACAGGATCGTGCAGATCGGCAGCTCCATGTCCAGCAGCAGCGGATTTAAACCCTTCAAGAGCACCCAGCGCCGATTCTAAACCCACCCCACAGTCTCATGATTTGGCCTGTTTATGCAAAACTAATCTTTCTTTTTTTATAAGTTTGTTTGTTGAAAGGCAGGATTAAGAGGTTGAAGGAAAGCCATTTTGTTGTGTATAGAAGCTTGTAAACTTCATAGGGTTTCCTAACAGTTCTGCTGTGACCATCAAAGAAAACTGTGCACATGTTATTACTGATGTTTGGTTTAAGACCTGTACAGCTTTAGTTTGTTTAACAAGTTTTCATATGTGGTTTTGAAACTGCCCTTTCCTGGAGGAAAGTACCTGTTTGTACAGTGGCTGCGCTGAAGGCATTTACCAAGATCTCATTTCATTATGCTCCTTTTTGGGTGCTTATGAAAGTTATTAAATTATACGTCTTCTGTTAGCGCCGTGTCTTATTTCACAATTCTCAGATGCAAAAAAACACCACAGTTGCTGTCTATATATTTTAATGTCATCAGGCTAGGTATCCCTTGTCAAAGGCATTTTTTATAACAAACTGAAAATGCAAGTGATAGGAAACACACTCCAAGAATTACCTGCATCTACATTTTGTGACACTATAATAGAGGCTACATTTGGTCACTTGTGTATGAACAGAACCTTACAATAGTGTTTGACCCTTTTATAACCGAAGCTTTCCAGGCTTTCATCTCCTTCTGCCAACAGTTGAACATTTTGTGGGATATTTAATCCCTAGTGTTGTATTCAGCACTATGATTTCATGCATCACAAATAAAATGGCAACATCAATTATACTTGGGGCAGGTACGTTGAAAATGCATTCAAGCATATATAAAAAGGCTGAAAGTGTTGGCTTGTAACAGTGGCATTTTACCCATGTTTACATTCCACCAATCCTTCAAATGAATCTGTTCAGTCAGGCCTGCATTGGGTTCTAACTCTGCTGCAGCGTCTGCAGAACCTCTATGTGCGATTCAGCGTTTTCACTTCTCTGCTCTATTTGCAGTTTTGATTTGCTTCTTCCCATTGACCAAAATCCAAAAATTGCATCCCTTTGACTGACTTTCTGCTGACTGGTACCTCATACTATCTGCGTGTCAACCAGCTATTCTGCTAGCCACTTGTGTGCATTGCATGAAGTATAAAATGAGGTATTTAATTTTAGTTCTGTAGTGGTGCCTCTGTGTACCAGTGCAAGACCAACTTCGAGGTTCAACGGTCACCTTTGTAACATCAAATGACGACAAACTTGCGCCTCAATCCCTAATATTTCACTTCAATCCATTCAGAAAAAGAAGCAACTAAGTAAGTGAAAATGTTGAATATTTAGTGAACATCAGCAAAAACAGGTGACTGATAGGAAGCAGCTGCAGTGTCTGCCTCTGAGATGGCTGAAAACAGACAGACAACCCCTCACCCAAAGCAACGCAGACCTCCGCCTATGCCCCGGGCCAGACCATTCTCACAGAAAGCAGGCGATCTGATTGGCCACTTCCATCACCTGATCCACAAGAAACAGAATCTCTGTGGTCCTGACCTGGCATTAAGAAGTACAATTGCACCTTTCCTTCTGGGTCAGCTATGTTCTTGCTTGATGAATTGGGATTAAAAAATAAATAGCATGGCCCTCCCCCCCTCTCCAAAGGCTTATCTAGCCCTTTGAAGATGACGTCTTACAGAACGTTAACGTCTACTGCAGTCATTAATATGGTAAAGCACAGTATATAGACTTGCTTCGATTATGCGTGCTTATGGAGAGTGGGAAATTCAATTCCCCTTTGCTAAAGGATCCTCTCCTCTATGGGATCTTCAATGCAATGCAACATCCTTTTATTATACAGAGGCCCTCCAGCACATTGTCGAGAAAGTTTAAACGTCTATAAATATGACAGCCTTGGCGAGCCTGACAAAGTATTGTTTGGGAGGGGCAGGGGAAAGAAATTTACCATGACAGTTACATGTTAAAGCGATCCAGTGTGATAACCTGCGCAAAGTCTTGTATGCCCGTGTACACATTTTCATCCCCAAATACATATACTATCATGGGGGGGGGGCAACAGGAAGGCATCTGACCGATGTACACCAAATGGGGCCGTCGTAAAAAGCAGCTAAGCTGAACATCTCCAAAAGACACTCAAGGATTTGTCCATTCTCACAGGGCCTGAGAGTATTTCTGGTGTCTGTCAACAGCTACAGATTGTCTCTTTCTGATAACGCATCATTGTCCATTAAAATAATATAAAAAAAAAAATCCATTAATGTTGTATAAGGCTTTTTTTATATACAGAGGACATTATGCCCCTGGGGACTGACCACACAACAGACCGATAACAGAAATACCAAAACTTTCGCATATAATAGTGGAGCTATTTACTTCTAAACCCAAGAAACACTACATCGCTATTTCAGTGAAGGCATTCAGCTGGAATGTATAGAAAGACAAAGAATTAGTTGCTCAGAAATTGGCAGTACCAACCATTATATATACATACATATTATATATATATATACTCTTATAAAGTGTGTATATGCACATATTTAAAAAGTGAGATGTAGGGAGAGCTGAAGCTGAACTGTCAGAATCAGAACTTCAGTTGCGAGTTAAACATAACGTGGATAAGAGGATGGTGCCCTGCAGTAGGTGTGTGTCAGTGGGCACTGCCAGGGCAGATACACCAACTGCTGTGGCTTCCCCTGGGCTCCCTTCTTAAAGGAGAATGCAAATCGACAGGCCCATGGGAACAGCTGCCTGTTTACTGCAGATGGAACTTCTGCCTTGCAGACAAACGTCCTTCTATGTGGCTGGGCACGTCTTCCGGGAGATTGCTTGGGCCTGAACTTCCACAATACAAACCACTTCCCGCAGTCGTCTTTATCTGTGCTGGACTGATACTGCGACGTCAATAAAGTAATATCGGCCACTACGGCTTGCCTGCCTTCCCCTCCTTTAAGTCACACACCTGGGTAGAGCAGAAATTAATCTGAAATGCAACATCGCTGTAGTGAAGGTTCCCTCTTATAAACACTAGCATTCACTTAAAACCACACACACATACATGTATGTACAGTAGATACACATACATACACACACACACACACACACACACACACACACACACACACCCTAACTAGATACAGATTCTCCTACAGTTTGCGTGCATGTTCTGGAGTAAGGCAGACCTGGATCTTAAGGGATGACAGAGCAGAGATCATCCAGGGAAGGTATCAATGCCCATCTGGATGCCAGTGAAGCTACTGCCACCAGTGGACATCTGGGCATCTCCAAGGGCCCCGCAGAGGGCCCCCCCCCCCCGTTGGCAGCTTCAGGACGGGGGACTGACGTTCTCTTCTCATGTTTCTAATGGGTTTATGTCCCTGTCGGCTACAATGACTGAACCCGGCCACAATGCAGAGAAGCTTGTAAACATATACAGAAAACCTTTAAGCAGTGAAACAAGCTAGGAATCTCTGGGCCCCGCTGAGACTCCAGGGGGCGCCGTTCTGTGAGCGGCAGCCGTTTGGCACGGTGCGAGACACCTCTGGCTCCTCTCACCCGCGGAGCCGGCCAGCATCCAGGCCCCGCGAGCCGCCAGGGCCAAACATGTTTGCACGGAAATTAAAAGGCTATTTTTAAAAAGCAACAAGTCAACAAAATCAAATGCTGTAGGCGCTCCTACATACTTCTAAACCCATATCACATAAAACAGCTGACAAACTGCCTGAAATAAAAGATGAGCATGTTACTTCCCCATAGAGCACCGACTTCGCAGAGACCCAGTTTAATTCTCTGCCCCTCTTCCTGATGTAGTGCGGCGTGTGGCTTACAGCTTTGGCCAACTCTTCATATTCATACTGTTAAGTTAAGAGTGCCGACCCTTCAGCTTTCCATACCAATATAAAAAACAACAAAGTAGGTATAAGGATATCAGGCACAGGTGGCATGTGAACTTAAAAAAACTTCCTCCTCCTCTGGAGTTCACTGCTCCTTCTTACTCTGCCATCTCCTCCATAAGGGGGCTGTGCATTATGTGTCAGCTGGGCATAGAGCGCCCCCTTCTGTTGACCTCCCTCCAGCCCCACTCCTCATTACAGCAGGACACACTTGTCTTTGTCCTTGGCTTCCTTCTTGTGTTTGCGCTCCCCGGTGCTGGGCTGCTTCCCGGGGCTGGGGGCTGCGCCTGCAGTCGAACCCCCTGTCGCTTCCCCCGTCCCTGCCGCTGCCACGGAACCGGCTTCGCCCCCTGCTGGCAGCCGTTGTGCCTGTGGGAATAAAAATGGAAGTGTCTCTGTTATTCCTGTGCATGATAAGGTTTGAAGGCCCCACACAGGCCCCCCCCCTCCCCCGCCCCTACCCCCAGGGAGGGCCCCCCCCCCCCCCCCCCCCCCGAGAGGTTAACATTTACTTTTGACTTGTGCTTTCGGTGACAGACCCTTGTTTGAGTGGCAGAGCATTATACTCTTTTGTTTTCTGGTATATGGATATAAAGACTTTTGCTGTTTTTTTCCACGCTTCTCTTCGCATTTTCCCATCACCTGGGCTGCCATTTGCCCAGCATATTCATGGCACCAAGGCCTCATGAGCCTTGGTGACGTTTAGGAAGCAGAGCTAATCGCCAAAGTGACTGCGAAGGAATCTTTCAAATTCCACATACTGGGATATGAGTTAACTAGGAAAGCAAGATAAAATTTTCAAAAATGTTTTCTGGTGATCATATGGGTTGACATTTTGCTGAAAAATGTTATGTCTAATACTATTTTCTCTAGATAAAGAGTGGACAAAATGGACATATTGTGTGTGTATGTTATTAGAAAGCTTGGCATCATGACGGGTTAGGATACTGTTTTCAAGAAAGTGCTCTGACTCCGGAGGTTGTTGGTTGACATCCCAGGAGAATCTCTGCTCTAACAACCTTGAGAATGGTACTTAACCTATATAGCTCCAGTTAATCTCAACCCATTTATACTGAAGTGTCTTGGGAAAATGGCATCAGCTAAATATATAGTGCGTCATCTGGCTTGCCGAAAATGTGTGGTAGTCTCAAGGGTGTCTGGCTGGAATGACGACATACTACACCTTACCCCCCCCTCCAGACCTCTCCTGTGATGCTCCAGAGCAGGGATGTCAAACTCCATTCCTGGGGGGGGAGCGGAGCTCTGTGTAGCTTTACTTCTTTCCCTGTTCCCCCACAAATGATTCAGAGCTGTGTGGTAATTAGCACAAGGAGCTGAATCAGGTGTGTTAAATGTAGGTAAACCCAAAAATGTGCAGGGCTCCGACCCCCCAGGACAGGAGTTTGACACCCCCGCTCCAGAGGGTCGTGTTTATGTCTCTCCCCTAAAATCAAGGGGATACTATGAACTTAGTAGTTCCAGCCTTGTATGGAGTGTGCAGTTTGCTCTGCTTTTTTGCCGATAAAATCTGGAACTGGAACTTGTATTCAAGATTCCAATACACCTCATTGATAATCTCATCAGAATAATGACATTGTTTGTGCTAGCCTACTGGTTCTGAGAAATGTTCAGATTGTCGTCTTTGATCATTTTGAGACACAGATTTTGCCTAAATCCATATATAAGCACGAGGGCCAGACAGCCCTGACTGACTCCGCATTCCTGTCTACGGTGTGCTTTTGTTTTGTCACATTAGCGTTTTATTTCATTTCTTATTTTTTTGGCCAAAAGACAAGCAAAGCTAAAGTTGGATTTTATAAGAAATGGAGTAATGTATACCTTAAGGGTGACTGCAGTGCTGGGCAATGATTCCAGAAGATTCTGGAATCCATCCCGCATTCCAACCTACGGAGCATGTTTTTGCAACATGCTGAAACCTGACAGCAGAGATGTTTTGAAAATGGTGGCAAGACGCCAAATCGGCAATAAGACAATGGGTGGGTTACATTTGTCGCATTACTCTGTTTACTCATTATCCATCATCGCTGATGACCACGCCCGGCCTTCTCCCCCCCCGCTCAGCAATCCGAAGCTGGAGTCAGACCGACAGCGCCACTCTTCAGGAGGGGCTACCGTAAGCCTGGATGTAGCACCCACACTTGAGGGTGTAGAGCTGGGTGCCTTTGGAAAGGTGGGTGGATGAGGAGCGAGCAGGAGGTGCAGAAGAGCTGGGCCTTCTTGGACAGCGAGGAGAGATGTCTTGTTGGAGTGGTGTTGGAGACTGTTTGGTAGATGATCCAGCACTGGGTCGCACAGATGTCTGCCATCTGCTGATGACCTTGTATTTAGATAATCCCTGCTCATGCTTGCTGCTTATGATTCACCAAGGTCTAAAGCCGTAAGGTCCTTGAAGCTTTGCAGTGGCTCGATAAAGGCTGTTAGCTCTCAGCATTTATGAATAAGTATTTCATGCTAATTTTGAAATTTGAGTGACTGGTTCCCCTGCCGAGATGCACCGCAGCATTTTACTCCCTCTGCTGCCTTGGGTAGGTTTCAAGATCCCTGCCAAACTTGATGGATGGATGAAATGAAACGTGTGCATGTGTCTCTGTCTCAGATATACCTGCAGCTCCCCTAACATGTGGTGTGATTGTGGTTAAAGGGACTGTCTGGCAGTTATGTGTTTGGTACTTCTGTGTAACCTCCATCCTTCTCCTCATCACCCCAGACGGTGTCATATGCTCAGTTCCTTCTCCCCACCAATGCCCTGATGAGGTGCAAGAGCACCCCCGGGGAGACTGGCCGTACCCAGAGAAGCCAAACCCCCGCCAGGTTCTCCTGCACCATGGGCCAGGACGTAGGTGGGTGGTACCTGGTTACCTTAGCCATGTACGGGCTATTAGAACCTAGGTTAATGTTTGTCTTTGGAGTGGGCTAGAATAGCTTATAGTTTACATATGTTACTGTGTCTGAACCTTCATGCTAAGCAAACAATTGTTTCTACAGCGATATGATCAGATAAACCATCATACAACAGCTAAACACTAAGACTATGCAAACTGTGAGGGTCTGATAAGGACGTGCATAGAGCCAGCCAGCGACAGATGCTTACTTCCTGTTTGCAGCAGTGGAGAGGTTCATAAGGATTGGTGTTTAGACTCTGGGGTGTGAACTTTAGAGTGAGCTGATTGGATATGTCAGGTAGTGGGAAAGGAAATGTTGCTTTTTCCATAGATGACCGCTTATGCTGAAAATATGAACTAGCGTGACTGGTTTTGTTTGTGTGCAATCTTTATTAGCCATGTAAGATCTAAATTCCTGGAAGGGTCTGCGGCAACTAAACGGAATGGACTATGGCCCAGTGGCTGATCAGACCGGTTCTCACCTCTCCTTAGGCGCCGATGACCTGACAGAGTACGACCCCAACCTGCTGAGCGACCCTCGGTGGCCCTGCGGGAAGCACAAGCGTGTGCTCATCTTTGCCTCCTATATGGTGAGGGCCCCAAGACCTGGGCCTGGTCAAAACCAGCCCACCAGGTCCTCGGATATCGCACTTTGACCAAAGGTCTAGAGGCCCCATCACGGTACACTTAAGGGAGCATTAATGTCTTTTCTCAGGGAAAAGATACTTGTTCATTTTACTTATGGCTTTGTATATTTGAACTCCTGGAGTGTGTAATGAAAGAAGGAAACGTTATAAAGTGACAGCTGGTGTGGTTTTACTTTTTCTGCCATATTCCTTGAGTTGGAAGCATCAGTGCTTGTCTTCACCGTGTTCTCTTCCCTTCTTCAGACCACAGTTATTGAGTATGTAAAACCATCAGACCTCAAGAAGGACATGAATGAGACCTTCAGGGAGAGATTCCCTCACATCAAGCTCACCCTGAGCAAGATAAGAAGGTAACCTGGAACTCTGGACCTGCAGGAGAGAGATTCCATAGCATAGGAGTATAATGTCAAATCCAGAAAGGGCCGTTGTGATCTAGGGCAGACAGCTGTGAAGCTCAAGGTACTGCACAGTAGTACAGTAACCCACTCACACACACAGGAAGAGGACGGTGTTTCACAGCATGACGTAAGGAAGGTCAGGTACATGGACAGAATGTAGAATAGAATAGTGATACCTTATTGATCTCTATTGGGGAAGCTGTCTTTTCACCTATCCCATCTTGCTCTCCATGAGACACACCGGCAAATACAGTTGAGAGCAAGCTTAGGATCACAGTGCAGGGTCAGCCAGTATTCAGCACCCCTGGACACCCCTGGAGCCAGGGGTTAAGGGCCGTGCTCTGGGTATCAGTAGTATCAGTCTGCAGGCCTTGGGATTTGAACTGCCAACCATGCAATCTTCCCACTGAGCCACACACCACCTCCCATAACCCTGAACCCTGTCTGCCCCCAGACACACCACCTCCCATAACCCTGAACCTTGTCTGCCCCCAGACACACCACCTCCCATAACCCTGAACCTTGTCTGCCCCCAGACACACTACCTCCCATAACCCTGAACCCTGTCTGCCCCAGATAACCAAAAAAAAATCTTTTACCCATTTTTTACTTTACCCATCATAGCCTGTCGCTGCCATCCTGCTGGTGTTTGTGTGTTTATACACACATTCTCTCTCCCTCTCCTTTCCCACCATACAGTCTGAAGCGGGAGATGCGTACAGTGAGCGAAGAATGCGGCCTGCAGCCGGTCACCGTGGCGATGGCCTTTGTCTATTTCGAGAAGCTGGTGCTGCAGGGGCGCCTCAACAAGCAGAACCGCAAGTTGGTGGCAGCGGCCTGCGTGCTGCTGGCCGCCAAGATCAGCAGCGACCTCCGCAAGCCAGACGTGCGCCTGCTCATCGATGTGAGTGCGTCAGCGCGGTGGCCGCAACAGGCTGCTCTGTTGCTGGTTTTTAGCATCTTCGTGGCTGCATTAGGCCAGATCAGTTACAGCAGATAAAACTTCTTCAGTTGTTTCATGAGAAGTTTTTTTGCTCCCAGCTCCAGTTCCCTAATCGTTGTGCTACTTACTTTTTTTTGTTGCCGGTTTGTTTTCTTCTCTGAGCAGAAGTTGGAGGAGCGTTTCCGCATTAACCGGCGGGAGCTCATTGCGCTGGAATTCACCGTGCTGGTGGCCCTGGAGATGGCGCTCTATCTGCCGGAGAGCAAGGTGATGCCTCACTTCCGCCGGTTGGCACAGCAGCCCTGAGGTGTGGCCGGACACCCACTCAGCAGACATGATGTCTGCTCCTTCGGTTTGTGGCTGAAACAACCATTTCTTTGATCTCCCATGACTCATGGCCTTTTCTGAAAGCAATAGACTAAAAGTGAGAATGATGGTGACAGTGACAGCCACACGGTCCCTGACTGAGCAGCGTCTGCTCTGACAGCTGTTCCCTCCTGTGCCAGTGGGTGCTGAAATAGGCTCCTCCTTTTCCCACACTGGTACAGTGATCTTCTAGTGTCACTGGAAGACGCGTCTAGATAACCAGCTGGTTTGTCCTGCTCTTCCATATATGTGTCTTCTTCGGAAGTGAAATATTTGTCCTCCCGTCATTCTCAGTGCACATGAACGTAAGACAAAAATGGTGGAAACCTGCACGTTAAAAATATGACTTTTTTTCTGTCCTTTCAACGTGAGTAGGCATTTTACTAAGATGTAAATATGGTCTCTGCAGTCCTAGTCATTAGACTGTGCTTTGTGTGTTAACTAAAAATCAGGATCGGTGTACTCTGGGGAATGATTTGCCGCCTCAGATGTGAAACTACTTTAAAAATTATCTCCAGCCTTATTTTCTCGGACCTGACTCCAGGGTAACATGGCATTATGTTGCTCTACATTAGAGAGAATGCCAACAGGTGCTGCTGTCTAAGGTAGCTGAAGTCCTATGAACTGATGATGCTGTTTTATGGTACGATCGCAGTTGTTTGAAAATTTTTTGTAAAACTTTCATGTGTATTTTTTGTATGAACAGAGTTTAAAAAAGGGATGATGTTTGTTCGTCGTGTGTTTTTTTATGTGTGACAGTGTTCTTTGTTAAACTCTAACATGCTTTTCTGTTCTGCACAGTTTTAACCCACTCTATGATTTTTGTTGACGTGTCACAGACGATTTAAAAATAATAATAATAATAATAATAATAATAATAATGAATAGTAACCTACTTTCTGAAAATAATGTGAATACAATGTTTGTTCATGGTAACTTTTTTGGGGAGTATTTACCTGCATAAAAAATGCTGTCTGAAGATTTTCTGTGACTATGTGGTACTATAGCATATGTGCTATTATTCTGAAATTACCTTGATTTGTTTTCTTCCTTTTTTAACTGACACATTACATTAAGTACTATTTCCCAAGTATGACGTTTTAATTTGGTCCTTGCTGATTGTCAGTCAGACTATTTTAATGTTCTTTGTGGGGGAGGGGGGGGGGTGGTTGAAACTGGATGTCTTGTGACAGTCAGCACGTTTCACTGGCTTTTATTTCAAAACCTTCATAAGTCCCCCCCCAAATAGGTCTGTATCAATTCCTGAAATCCGTACTGAAATAGTGACTGAAATCAGGCTCCTGTCGCACAGGTGAATTTAAGCATAAAGACAGAAGCATTTTCTTTATACTGAAGCATTTTATAACGTTGGGATGACGTACAGGTCACCCCAGCAGTGTGTTTGGGGGTGAGCTGAACATGGGGAGTCACAAGAAAACAGTCACTGGCCCACACTGACTGCCTGCTGACTTATACCCCTTGGAATCTGATGTCATGTGATGTTACTGATTTATTTACGACTGGAATGTTTACTGTAAATGCGGTAACATCCTGCTGAAGCCTGAATGCACACACTCCGTGGCCACTCTGTTCTGTACACACAGCCAGTACTGGGTAGGACCTATTGTTCCATGCAGAACCACTTTAAGGGTAGATGTTGTGCATTCATAGGAACTGTTCTGCACACCGTTCTTGTGCCAAGCTTGTGCCTGTCAAAGGCCATCTGGAGATCTAGGCAAGTTTTTATGCTATATTTATACTTTTTGGTCTTCCTATTAGCTTTAATAAGCTTGGCCGCTCTCCTCTGACCTCTCATTAACAAGGCATTTGTGGCCCCAGAAATGCCATTAACTGGACGTTTTTTGGTTGCCGTGCCTTTCTCTTTAAACGATGGACACTGCAGTATGTGAAAATCGCAAGTGACTCTTTTCTAGTTGCTGGATGTACCAGGTCTGACACCAACAATTATACCCTGTACAGAGCTGCTCAGATCAGGTTCCAGTGCTGAGTCAAATGGTATGTGAACATCTTGTCCTTGTCTGTTCTGTCTCTCGATGGTTACAGCCACATGGTAACATGCAGGTGTATCTGATAAACTGGCCACTCGGCGTAAGTGTCTTTGTGTTCCTTCATCACCATTTTCCATTTCCAGATTTCCCTCTGAGGAGCAGATTTATGTAAATGGATCCTGTCAGGCTGTGACTCCTGTCCTGTATACAGCCAAATGTAAGTCAACTGTAACAAGGGCCTCCTTGCCTGAATTGCTCCCCACCCTGCGTACCTATCTGGAAGCAGGCATTCTCCTCTGATTTATAGGCGTGTGGGTCAATGGCCATTGCATTACTGTTCTTTATTTCCATTCCAAAGATGGACCAGTGCCTATAGACATTACAATCACTTGATGGCTCGGCCTGTACTGTCGGCCTCAGTTGCTAACCTAGCCAAGCAATAAATTTGCTAACGACACATCCCCAGTGGCCATGGGTTTTGAGACACTGTGATTTTTATATATTTGACCCTTTAATTGTGATGCTAATGAACCTGTAGGATTGTTCATGTGTGGAATAGCATGGATTTAAGGAAAGGCACAGAGATGCTGATGTAGTGTTAAAGGATTTTTCAATAGCAGAATATTTCTGGGCTTGTGAATGAATTTGTGTGTGTGTGTGTGTGTTGTTTTGTGATGTATGTATTTCTGTTTAATGTTAGTTTAAAACACCAGCTCTTCACAGCAACACAGGTGACAAAAGATGTAATCAGTGGAACTCCCCAGGCAAAAGTGGAGTAATACTGTCCCAGAGGTGTTAAAAATCAGTGCCAAATCTTTCCAAAGCACAAATGTAGGGAGCAGATGGTAGTATGAATATTCTGAACCATTATACTCTCATGTTTGTAAAACAAATGGACAAACAAAATAAAACGGACATACAGATGAAATAAAAATAAGTATGTGATTTTTTTTTTCTTTTACTTGTTTGACATGTATTTCTTTAGTTTATAAGCTGTCGTTAGTTTCCAAAGCCATTTTTCTAAATCTGACATTAATGTACAATTGACTGAAATGTTTTTCCTTAAGAGTAGTAATTTTCCAAATACATTTTCTGACGATTGATTACTTGACTTTTTGACTTTTATTTCAAATTGCTGTAACTCATTTACACTTTAAAACAGTATGTGTCTGTGAAGTTGTTTTTTCTATAAGGTTTTATTTGTATGAAATGTAGTAATTGGATAAAGGAAAAGAATTTCAAAAATGATTTAGTTTTGTTTACTGTTGTGTATCAGTGGATGTGTTTACATGTATATTAGTATAATCTGTAACCTGAATGGAGAAATTGCACTTTATTTTCCAAAAACTTTGTTCTTTCTCAGCACCAAGACATTTCTGTTACCTTTTATTGAAGAATTTAAAAGTAAAGAAATTGTGCTGATTCTGCCAACTGTCGATGCGTAACACACGCAGGTTTGTTTTGTATTCAGGCCTAGTTGTTCTTTAATATTTTTATATCCCAATGTCCCGTATTGCACTGTGTGACTTTCATACTATACATGAAGACTGTACAGGTACAAAGCCGCATTTAAAGACAAAATATTTTTACAAAAAAGTAAATTATGACATCTTTCCATTCGGCCCATCAAGCTCGTTTGGGGAGAACTTAACTAATAGCACAGAGTTGTTTAAATTGGAGATAGATAAGATGTTAAGGAACTCAGGGTCTTAGTTTCCGCTACACTAGCAGGAAGACTATTCCATACTCTAACTACATGCTGTGTACAGAAGTGCTTCCTTAAATTTGTTTTAAAATGTTCTCCTGCTAATTTCCACTTATGGCCACAAGTTCTAGTATTTAAATTAATATTGAAATACCCATTTGGCTGAACAGCATCCAGACCTGTTACAATCTCATATACCTGGATCATGTCCCCCCTTAGTCTCCTTTGCTTGAGGCTAAACAGATTCAGCTCAGCTAACCTCTCCTCAT
>JAODKE010000007.1:8916238-8955893 GCA_026779605.1 Mormyrus hasselquistii | reverse complement strand
GCAAGGTCACTTGCCCCATCACAGGGTCCTCCCCAGCATATGCCTGTAACCTACCCCCCTCATCGGATGACCCCCCCCCCATCCCATACCTGTGCTTGTGCCGCCTGCTCCTGCTCCTGGTAGAACTGGGAGGCGCGGCGATCTTCCTCCTCCTGCAGTTTCTTAGCTAGTTCCAGGTCACTGATGCCCTCTGGGATCTGCTCCCAGGTCAGGTCCTGGCTCTGCTGCTCCTGCTGCAGTGACAGGGCCATCAGATAGTCCTGCACCAAGAAGACAGACAGTGGGAGGGTTAAAGGGTTAAAGTCAGTCAAGGTGACACGCGACTTGGCACTGAAATGAAACAAATCTGGCATGTGTGGTCAGTTAGAGAGACGACAGTAAGATCCAATCCACTGATGAGTGGTGCAAGTGAGGCACTGGCTGAGGCAGAGAAGGAGGGGGGAGAGGAGAGAAGAAGAGGGAAAAAAAAAAAAAAAAATACACAACTGTGTCCAAAATACCTCAAATACATGACGAAACACAAAAAAGGGTCTTGCTGCTACAAAAGTACTGGTGATACCGTATAAAATACTCATGCTTACCAAAAATATGAAATAATGAATCTGTTCTTTAAAGTTCACAGAAGTGCCAACACAAACATCCTGTGGGTGTCAGCCAATGGGGAATTCCAAATGGGGAAAAAGAAAAACCTCAGATAACGACCGAAATACGAATGATACTGCATTACAGTGACAGCCAGTCATGCCTGGTCGATACTCCATACAGCTCCATATGTGGGGGGCAGCGTGTGGCGCGGTGGGCTAAGCCTGTGTGCCTCTAATCAGAAGGTCACCAGTTCAAAGTCTGTGGCTCCTTGAGCAAGGCCCTTAACCCCCAGCTCCCTGGGTGCCGCTACAGGTGGCTGCCCTTCAGACAGCTTACTCTACAAAGAGCAAGCTGAGGGAGCCGTAAAGACAATTTCAATCAATAAAAATCGCTCACTGATTACATTCAACTAAAACATCAGAACTGCCACTTTTTTCCTGAAAAACATCTCGCTCTGCTTCTGCCCTGATTACCGTTGATAACCCATGTTTTTTTAAAACTCACTCTTTCATGAGAACTATTTGCCTTAACAGAAAGGGTCACTCCCCTTCCTGGTCAGGTAAAGAGAATAATGAGAAAGGAAGGACTGTTTGCCACGTATTACAGACAACATACTGAACGTCACAGGAACTTATCCAGGCTCACTGGAGGTCCACTGACAGTAAAGCGCAATGACCAAACAGGCTGACCTGGTCGATCTGGTCCTGCTGACCGTGGTACACCGTGTTCGGGTCTGACGGTGGCCGCAGGCGGAATTCCGAGTCACAGAAGTTGCCATCTCCATCCACGTTGTGCAGGCTCTCCCAGACCACCTTCTCCTCGGTCAGGAAGCCCTGATCAGTCACCAGCAGGTAAAGCTGGCCCTGCCGTGCACAGATAAGGCCTGTCACCGGCACAGCTGAGCCCTATGACCGTCTTGTGGAAACATCACCGATGCATAATCCACATCCCCTCCCCAGGGAGTCCCACGAGCGAAAGAAACTTCAACAGTAAGCTTCCCTTTACTAAAATAAACTGAAGGTCTACTTCTGTGGATGTGCAGTCTGTGTCACCCACACATCATCTGGCTGTAATTTTGTCCTTTGCATTTATAAGGTGAGGACAACCCTGGCTGGGACTTGTGTGAATATAAATACACTACCAGTCAAGATTTTTTGCACACCACGGGTTTTTACCACTTTGTTACCAGCTTATTTCATAAACTGCAGATTTTTTACTCGTTAAGCACTGGAAAGTCGAGTGAACAACTATAAATGAAAACATCAAGTCAAAAAAAACAAGTTTTCATGGAAAGATGTATGGAACAGTACATGTCTGACATCCTATTAACTGGGTGTGTGGTGATGGCATTGTCCAATTTTAGGCTGTCCTTTAACTTTAAATGCACTAATTAACTGTTTCATCCTATGAAACAGAGCAGAATTTAATTCAGAGATCAATGGTCATTGTTGACAGACCACAGCACACAGTGCACAACAACAAAATGTGTTCTCTGCATTTAACCCATATGTGACATAGCAGGGGGCAGCTAATTCAGTGCCCGGGGAGCAGTGCTTGGGGGCGGTACCTCGCTCTGGGTACCTCAGTGGGGCCTTGCTGGTCGGGGATTCGAACCAGCAATCGTTCATTTACAAGTGTGCTTCCCTAACCATCAAGCCAGCACTGCCCACAAGTTCCCGGAATGTCTCTTGTAGAAAGAATGCCTCGAATTTTCTCTGCTGCTATAACTGCTAGAGGAGGTTACGTTGATGAATCAAAGAGGACGTTTTTTGCTAAGAAAGATACTCACATGGTCAACATACTCTAAATTTAATTGCTAGCAAAAGATAGAGTATTTTTTGTAAATGTTAAGTGAGTAACAGTAAATGTAGAAAATCACTGTGTGCAAAAACTTGACTGGTAGTGTGTACTGTATGTGTGCGTGTGTGTGTGTGTGTGTGTAAAAATCAAATGTCCTTCAGCACAGCAACAAACATGGTTTGTGTTCACTGTATCCACAAGAGAACCTCCCAACAACCAGTAGCATTTAGTGAAAATACATTACTTAGTATCTGAAATTCCCAGGCTGAATACTGAACAACACGGGCGGTACAGGTGAAGTGTTTAGAAATGCAGTGGTCACCTTAAACTTAGTCATGGTGCTAAAATGGTTGTTCCTGAAGAAGACGCAGAGCTCGCCTTCCTGGACGCTGGACGTCAGCTCGCACAGGCCGTGGTACGTCAGCTGCGTGGCTGTGTTGTTCAAGAACTGCTCCGCCACAAAACCTGCGGCAACAGCGATGGCCCCCATGGGGGGGGGTACACAGGTGAGGCTGCCACGCCGGCTCCCGCGGGTCAAGACACAGATGGACGGACATGAACGCAAGAGAAAGCCGAGGCTCGTAGGCCCAAGGGAGGAGAGAGAAAAATTGACACGACACGTAACAGGCCCACCTACCTTCTCCAGCAAGCTCGCTGTTTTCCGACTGTTTACAACAGATAATCTTCTCCACCAGCTGATTATAGCTGCAGTTGGCCACTGCTTTCACAATGTCATCCATCTGCAGAAAGAAAGAAAAAAAAAAAAAAAAGAGGGGGGGGGAAGGGATGGGGGGGAAAAGGGAGGAGCTTAGTCAGCTCTAACATTCCAGAGTCATTACAGCATTTGAGAGGCTAGCTCGTGTTTTCGGGAATAGAATGGCATCTGCTGTCAACAGTAACACTGTTACGGTCACTGTGATGCATTACGAGATGGCGATGGTTAGAAAGGTGGAGGGTTGGGACGGACAGGGCCTGTGGGGAGACACAAACCTGGGGGTCCACCAGCCAGCCGTGATAGAGCGGGATGTCCAGCAGGTCGAAGACGATGCACTCGGGCGTGTACTCGAAGACCCGCACCCCCGTGAACTTCACGTTGACATCCAGGCCCGTCTGGAGCTTGTGCAGGACGGCCATGGCGTCGCTCATGTTCTGTGAAGGGGGGGGGGGCCACGATATAGCTAAGCCATGACGGTGCTGGCCGGTCGCACCCGCACCCACACCCACACCCGCACCCGCACCCACACCCACACCCACACCCGCACCCACACCCACACTCGCTGTTCCTGCGTGCACTTCAGCGTTTGATGGATGGGTCCGGCCACCAGCCATTTCGCGGCTCCACAAGCGCATGGGCCGTCGTCGTGCTACCCTGCGACGGGCCACATGGAGATCCGCGCTTCCTCATCAGTTGTCCCCGATTCATCTCCAGCTTTGCTTCCGACGTCGGGGGCAGAAGAGCAGCGGCCTGGTCAGAGAGCCATACCCTCCTGGGCTCCCCCTTCCACTCTGACGAGGGGCATTCATCTGGTGACTCAAAAGTGGGGCAGATTCTTCTCGACCACAGAAAAACCCCCAAGCCTGACACAGGGGAGTAAGCGAGGACCCTGTAAGCGAGTGTCCTTTAGTTATACAGCTGCTGGCATGGGGCCAGACGCGGGTCAAGCACGTGCCCTCGCACAGGTGCTGGGCAATGGAGGACTGCTGGGCAATGGAGAGGCCCTACTGCTGTACACCAGAACCAGGCACTTCACCCAAATCAATCCAGTCAAACAGAAATACTAAAATGCACCACAAACAGGGCTCTGTGCCACACTGACAGATTCAACCAGTGCCACGAAGAACCACCCAACAGGCACCAGCACAAAGCCCTTGAAGTGGTATCAGGAACTGCATTAGCCTATCAGCTGAATAAACATCATTTAATTATTCATACTGCCTGTAGGTGTCATATTACTCATGGCCTCAGGTACTCAGAGACCCGCATCTGCATCCCAATTGGCTGCCTGAATATGCTGATAAGTCAGATGCTCAAAGGCGTTCGGCCAGTATCCGCCTTCAGGATTACAGTGGCGATGTTCGAAACACCGAACTGGATTACAGATCGCTCCCTCTCTCACTGCGATTCCCAGATCAGACAGCAGAGAGACAATCCCAATGTCTGTAATGCGACCTGCCATGTCCCACCTCCCCCAGTCACCAATCAAGAAACTCTATCTGGCATCACCTCAGTGAGTCCCACCCATCACAAAAAGGGGGCACGGCTGCATATGGGGGAAGTTTAGTCTGATTCATTCTGTGGCAAAGCCAAATCAGCGATTCGGTGAGAACAGGAGGTGTCAGCCAGGGCTCCATGTTACGTGCCGAACGAGGACCATGTTCACTGGCGTACCATAGTCACATGGTTTGGCACCTCGTTCCTTGTGCTCACTGGAACAGATTTCACGTATAAAAACCACAACCATATGCAGGAAATAATTTGCAAGCAAAATGAAAGAAGTCTGACCTCTGAATCCAGCGCATTTACGGCAAAAAAGGTGCCAAAATCTGAGACCAGAGGTGAATGAGCAGGACAAGCTAACAGGAGGGTCATGAGTGCAAAACGGCGGCTCAGTACAACCGTGCCGTGAAAAAAGGCTCACTGTTGCCAACTCCTCAGCAAAGAAAGTCGCTATCGGTTGGCCCAAAAGTCGCTGGAAGACGCTACATGACGCCCTCGCCTCATTTGCATAATGTACATGTAATTATAATGGATGCTGTAGGAGAGAGGAATAATGTCGTGGGAGAGACAAAAAGTGGTTAAAAAAAACACCTTAAATACATTTAGAACTACAAATAAACTTTCTTGTTTCTTGTTTTTTTACATCGCAATTCCAACCCTTCTCCTATATCTGGGCTTGGGACCAGCAAAAGTGACCCCAAAGTCTCCAATAACACTAGAAAACGTCACTAGAATTGTCGCTAGTCGCTTTTTTGAAAACGAGTTGGAGAGGCTAGAGAGGTCTAAAAACTCACTAAATATAGCGACAAAGTCACTAAGTTGGCAACACTGTTCAGGCTGGGTATTGATGCAGGGCCCCTCCTATGCTATCCTATGATATATAGGATATATATATGACGCCAAGTGGAAAGTCTCTAACTTCTTTTGTACAACCAGCCATTCTGCTGCTCATATTCATTTGCACCAATGTGGTGCCAGGCTCTTTCCCAATCTGGAACTGGTTCTGCGTGTTTCCATTGCAAAAAACTGGTTCCGACCCAGACAAAAAATGGCTCCAGCACGGCCCCATGGAAAAGCTTGTCTGAGAACTTCGAACCACAACTTCTCAGACTGGTTATCACAATGATAGAAATAAAAAAATAATCGTACTAAGTGCCGCCTTACCACAAGTAATAAAGTATTTGTAGAAGCATCATACAAAGGATTCTTGTGGCTAATGCTGATTAGCTTAAATCTTCGTCAATGGTAAAAAAAAAAAAATACATAAATAACGTTACCTTCCCACTGTCCATTTGCCATGAATTAAGTGCTTGATGTTATGAAAGTAAAGCATTCTCTTATGGTCCACTATGACAGTTAATTTTTTTCCCTTCACTTTTTCATATTTAAGCTAGAAAACACAAACAATTCTGTCTTATAACGGAAACAATATTCCAAAGATAACAAGGCACAACATTGAAGAACAAAATGACAGTTTACCTCAGTACTCTCACTTCTGCCTACACTTTTCTGTTCTGTTCTTTTTTGAAACCAGTAAAACCACGGGTCAGTTCTCAAAAGGCACCAAGTGAGAACCTTCCCAGCACCAGCAGCCACTCTATGCTGGTGGAAACTAGGTACGTGTGCTTAATTTTATACCCTTGTCAGCAATGGGCATGCCATAATCAGACAATTCCTCTACTTAATAGGGGCGTCCACATACTTTTGAACATGTATGTCAGACTCTAACCTTTTAAGGGCAATTGAATCAGCACTGGGAAACGAGTATGACTGCCACTAAATAAATGACAACATATAAGCAAACTCATAATCCTGGTGTCTCACTCTGACATAGAGGGCGCCGAGCTGGGGAGGACGGTGGCATGCAGGGGGTGGCAGCTAACCTGTGGTGATCCACCCCCAAGCCATCTGGCCTCAGCCCCCGCCCTCAGCTCCAGGGCCACCGAATGGCCACCAGCTGCTCAGCCGGCTCAGTCTCCTTGGCCTTGGAGGACGGTCACAAACGCGCCACACAGGGCTTCACAGACACATCAGCAGCATCTGTACTGTGAGTGTTTACATCCAGACACCAGCGTGCAGCACAGGCTGTCCCTGGGGCCCACGTGGGCTTTATAAATAGACAGCCAAGTACCGTTCCTGCAACAGCAAAGCACCGATATGGCCGACTACGGCAAACTGGGAACAAAACAGCGACACATGGGCCCATTTGCTGTCGGCCACGACAGCAGGCTCCCGTGCAAGAACACAGCAGGTCCTCCCAGCGAAAGATACAAGGACGTCGCCTTCCGGGCCCTGGGCGCCTCAGCCGTGCAAGCGATGGTGGCGGGGGGCACCACGGGCCCAGGCAGGCAGCTCGCTACGGGCCCCGGAAGGCGGCGGCGGCAGCCGATCAACGAGCCACAGCAAGAGGAATCAGAAACAGGAGATGGCTGCTGGGGTCTGGCCTGAAACGTGGATCAGTACAGTAGACTGCCGGACCCAGGGGCACTTCACCTGATATTGGGCCTTACACAGTATTAAAGCCCTGGGACAGCACCCAGCAGGACAATACAGCTTCATATATAGTCAAATCTCCAAGTTTAAGACCTCATATTATATAAATAATTATATGACGGATAATTATTGACTCTGTAGGACACTGGGAAGTTCTAGGCATTATACAGTTAAAAAATCCATATATTATACAGTATAAAAGCCTAGACTTGAGTCTTTCCCATTAACACACACTGCCTTGTACCTAGTGCCTGTGTTAAAAGCAGGTGGCAGATTACAACTCTTTTTTTATTGCTGATAACAGTGCATTAATTCCTTCAAAAGTGTCATAATATTGTGCACCAATGCCAACAGAGCTCTCTCCTTCTTAATTCTCATACACTATTACTGCTATGTAAAATCACTGTGGTAATAAAACAGTCAACTGTCCAGTTTACCCCGCAGAGCAGACGATGACACAGATGGACAGACAGCTGCACACACGCTATGGGGGGGCGGGGGGGACGGTCATCCTGGAGGCGCGTACCTGCTCATAGTTCAGCCGTTGGACCTCGGAGATCTCCTTCGGCTTGGCATCAAGGATGTAGTCACCTACGAGCAGAGGGGGAGGGAGGGAGGGAGAGAGAGAGAGAGGGGTTAGGAGCATGCACTCATTACAGGGCATACCTGCACCCACCACACGACAAACCATCTCAGTGTTGAGTACCTGAGTGTAGCCATGTGACGGTCCGAATGGACCAGTGTGAGGTTTTTTCTGGTGGCAGGAGTGCAAATTCTGCCACCAACCCCCGAGTTATTCCCTGTAAGTTGGAGGAGATCCTTATAGGGCTGGATGTAGATTAATGTCACACCCAGGACAAAGCAATTGCAGGTAAAGGGCCTTGCTCAAGGGCCCAATGGAGCAGAATCACTCGGGCATTCACAGGTCCCTAGCCTCAAAGCCACCACTCCAACCCATCATCCATAGGGAGGTAGACCAGAGAAATGCCGCTGTGTATGGATGGAGGAAAAGAGCCATCATGTTGGGGCGGGTGGCGGAGGATGATTCTGACTTAGCATGCCGGCACGGGAACGTCATAACCCTCGCACCCCCTCACACGCATGCATGCACACACGCAGCATGATAATCGTAACACTCTCTGGAAGGAGGGGGAAAAAAAACAACCTTTTTCAAAGTCCTGGCGATACACAGCAGCAGCCCTTGTTTATTTATGCCTCGGAACAGGCACATGGCGGGAAAGCCCCCCCTCGCAGCCGCAATCTGACTGCACCTGTCAACCGGAAGATTAACATTCTGCTCAGCTGCCCCCAGGGACCTTCGGCCACACTCGCCGCCCAGCGGAGGCAGCCCCAGCCGCTCTCGCTACTCATACTCGGGGCGTCGGTGACCCTAGCCACACTCGTCGCTCTGACTCGCGGACCGATGGAAGCAGCCCCAGCCGCTCTCGCTACTCGTACTCGGGGCGTCGGCGGCCCCAGCCGTGCTCTGGCTCGCCACTCTGCAGTCACAGCCCAATGCCTTGACTTATCGCAAAGCCTTGTCACTGGCCCACGAAAAAAAAAAAAAAAACGTTGCCATTCAGATATGTGCCAACAGCCATTCATTCTGCATATTACCCAAGGGTTGTAAAGAAATCCTAATGACTCTATCAATTTTTACCTTGATGAAAAGATAAAATTCACAAGCAAAGTAACTCTAATGCCCCCTCCCAGCATGACTGCCTCCAACGTCTCTGACTCTTACGGAAAATACATGCCAACAACAGGCCCCAAACCATAATCCTAAAACTCACTAACTGGGCAAACCTGAGAGCTGCAATTTAGGGCCTATTCTCTTTTGGTCTTACCAGGAAAACCTACCCATGCAAGCAAACCCAGTGCGCCCACACAAAGGCTGAAATCTTACAGAAACCGGATCGCGATGGCGGGCGGCCCTGCTTTTCCATTCCCCCTCCATTGCTTTTGTGCTCTTCTCCTGACTGGAAGGTTTCCGCGGCTCAGTACCCTCGATTCAAAGGCTGCCAGAGCGGCTTCAGACCCAAGGGGTCTGTATGGAGAGATGCGGGCAGAACCAGAGGAGGGCATGAGCACATGTGCTACACAGCCCCCCCTCAAAGCCCAGCCCAGGTCCCTGGAATCTCCACACGTTTATTCTCCCTATGGGGTGTTTGCCCTGCTGGAACTGAAGCACAGCAAAAATGACCGGCTTTGGGAACCGTGGGTCTTCTCACAGACTATTAACCCTGAAGAGGCCATTCTCACGAGTATACTCATTACTGGGAATGGATTTGGCTGTCATAAAACAGTATTAACAGTCACTAAATAGTGTTTCACCTATCATTTACGCTACGCTTCACAGTTAATTTTAGTGTTACTGGCACTCTAAA
Source organism: Mormyrus hasselquistii (assembly GCA_026779605.1). NCBI lineage: Eukaryota > Metazoa > Chordata > Actinopteri > Osteoglossiformes > Mormyridae > Mormyrus > Mormyrus hasselquistii. The sequence goes on along the minus strand of JAODKE010000007.1, from coordinate 8,946,410 downwards.
CAAAGTACCATAAAATTGAGATATTTAAATGCAATCATACTAATACCACTTAAAATATTAAGACCACTTATAAAACTAGAAAAGTAGCAGCAAGATAAGAAACATAAAAAAAATCTAAGAAATTTCGAGACTATTAAGCCTAGACCGTATCCAAATGGCGGCACCATCATGGCTAATTAAAAATTCAGCTGAAGACAAAATACAGCTGACATGAGTCTCATGACCAGAACTGTCCCCCTGCAAGGCGGCAAAATGCAGTCAGGATTTCAGGAAAAACTCGCCTGCAATAACACAACTGGGGACAGCGGTGCTAAGTTAGCATCAGTCATCTCTCTGGAGCGTACAGCCCCCCCCCCAGCCTTTCCGCATCTGGCTGCAAGCTTCATCCTCGCTGCTGACGTCTTCACAAAAATATTTCATTCTTTTCTGCAAGCTATTTTTGGTCGAGGAGAGTTCTTGTCCTCCAACCCACCCTGAAGGCATGACGCCATCAGCGACGCTGGAATCGACTCCCCCTTGCAGGGCGCGGGGGCTCCTCCTGACAGGACGTCCCAGGCCAGAGCACAGCCTCCCGCCAGAAATACAGCTGCACCATCACATTTCTTAATCCACTCTCTGCAGTCACCACAAGTCCTTATCAGGGCTCAAGGAACAGCATGACTCAAACTGTCAGAAGGGAACAGGCTTCCGGTAAGTTCCGAACCTCGCATGAAGGGCCCTAACTATGACGGCTGGGGTTATAGGCTCAGGAATCACAAGCTCTTATGTAAATGGACAGTTGGGGCACAATGTTCTCATCAAATCTGAAAGTAGAATGTTTGATTAGCCTAATCGAAAATCTGTTATATGCAAGCCGTAAGCATCATAATATGGTGCCAGGTCCGTGCACACAGGCTGCGGATGATCAGTCAGAACAACAAAATGTCCTGAGGTGTTTTTGTAACATAAAAACTGAGATGGGACCGGCAAGGTTTGGACCAAATGCTGAGTATCCTTGAGGAAGGGGGGAGGGCTCTGGGCTTCCAGCCGAGGGGCACATTCAGGGGCATCCCAGACGTGGAGGGAGACTTATGTACCACAGGAAGAGGTGGCAGCCCTGGCCCCCCCCCCCCGGCATTCCTCAAGCCTCAACGCCAGGTCTCAGATTCACCCAAACTCAGTTTCAAACATGGCTTCACAGGCTCGCCTCACCACTATCCCTCCCTCTGAAGCCTGAGCGGCAACACTGTCAACAACTACAGGCCCGTGAGCAGTGCCCCCTGGAGGGAGCCCGGGGAACAGCGCCATAGCAGCCCCCACTGACGGGGACACAAATCCACACCAGGTCAACAGACACTGATCCACTTTGGCATGAAACAGACAGACAGACTCAGTGGAGCACTCTATCCAACATGTAAGGCACTTTCCCTGAAATGTCATCTTAAAAATCAGGAAAACCTTTAATTAGTCCATAAATGAAAAAAAAAGGAATTTGTGCCAACTGATGCAGATTCTTAAGAATATTTATATTTTACATTTCACTCAGAAAAACATTAGCAGGATGGGCTGCAACCTTATACCGGAGTTACGGCACATAGATGGATCACTTGTTTAAGGAAAAACCAGTACCGATTGTACTGAAAACTATATTATGAAAAAAATGCAGCATATTATGCAGAAAGACTTATTTTTCTGAAGCATGAGTTTAAAACACAATTTACATCAAAGCAACGAGAGGTACAGCTTTAGAATCGCATCAAAACATTTCAAGTGGAGAGAAGATAACTCAGATCCAGCAGGGAAGGAAAGCAAGCAGATTGACAAGTACAGTGGTTGGTCCGGCATCTGACCCTGGCAGGGCGGCCTGTAATTACATCACCCCAGGTCGCAGTTAGGGCCTGGAGGCTAACTCCTGCTAGCTAGTTCCAATGACGACTGACAGCATATATAGCTAAATATACTGTAAGGGTCCCAAACTAGCAATTTAAAGAAAGGATTTCCTAAAGCACTGGTTTCTTTATGCAAATTGTAGTACTTAGCTAGATTTCCTGGAATCCCGGTTTTAACAGTCTGCATGATAAATGAACGTGCGGCATGTTGGGTCAGGCAGCTGAATAAACCCAGGAGTGCAGGATACTTGGGTTAAGGAGCAAACGGGTGCAGTTCCTGCCCAGGATCCATGAAGATAACATGGCTCTGGGGCATCGAGACCCATGGGAAGCCAGCAACACAGCAGCAGACGTCCTAAGTTAACCAGGCATGTGCCCCGCAGCTCCGTCTGTACCGCAGTGTCCATTTCACAATCTCGATCTTCTCCATGACCGAAAGCACGGACGGTGGCCCTGACGACACCTACCGAGATACTCCATCAGCTGCTCTGCTGTTATGATCTCAATCATCGGTGGCATCTTGACCTGTAAGAAACAGGAGTTGTTTAATCGGGATGCGTTGGTAAAAAGTTCAAGAGTACGGTGCCCAGCCGTGGCACCAGTTCCATTAAAACCAGTCCATTTCAAATAACTTTCCTCTAATATGGCTCTCATTTTCACAGCATGCTGCCAGTGTTAATGACAGCTTCCAGCACAGGGATACAAATACTGATCCAGCTAGTCAAACAATCCAATTAAACAAAACCTTTCTAAAGCAGATAAAGCTGGGAGCTGAACTGCAGATTTTAGCAATTCCAGAAATTCAAAACCATTTTGCAGAGAGGGTCAAGCCCTTTGCTAAGAAGGTGTAGCAGGGGAAGAAAAAAAAAAAAAAAACAGCATTTCAAAAAGCATAATGCAATGCAAAATCCCCACAAAGACACTAAGAACATGGGTCTTCTCAGAAATCTGCTACTGAGCTTGAAGGGGGGACAATAGGCATCATTATGAGAAACTGAAGTAATATACGCACCACTTCTCATAACATTTTGGAAAAGGAAAGTGGAAGAGATTAAACAAACCCCCCCAAAAAAATCAAGCTAAATAATCAGGGCTAGCAGACGGCGTGAGACAGCTGGTGAAGATCCTTCGCCATCACGTTTTCCAATAGTTAGCAAGAGTCCATCAATAAAAATGCTAAATATATTAACAGAGCCTTTTCATACATGTGAGCATTGCAACACAGATGTCCACATGTAGTTCATGAATACAATATTAATAGAATTTTTCAAAAAAGTAATTAAGAAAAAGTAATTAATCTCAGTAGTTGATAAAACCCATGTTGGAAAGACATAGGAGGTGAGTGCAGATTCCCAGTACAGTTCACAAGCAGGCTAAGCACATGTTAACGACTTTCAGTCATCAAGGGAGCAAAAAAAAAAAAATAATAATTACCCTTTAATTTCAAAACAGCCAAAATACACTGCAAGAGCTGATGCTCCTCCCACACTGACATTTCCGGCGTTACCACCCTAAAGGTGATCTAGACACTCAGTCATCTCACCATATGGCTAAAGCTAAACATGGGGGGAAAAAAACCTGTTTGCAGTCACACACAACAAAGATGGTGAATTATGCAGGAAATGTCCTGGGTCTGCTGCCTTGCCAGACAGCAAACCCAGAGAGCAATGCCTCCAATCTAAGAATGCAAGTTCGTTTCCAAGACAACAGTTTTAAGATGCAAATGCAGGTGTTTGTTACAACGTGGCATTCAAATTATCATGCAGAAAATGCCTCATTAGTTAATTATTTAGTACATGCTTCAGTGGCTTTCGGTACAACTGAAGAATGGTAAGTCTCAGTCACTGGACTGCAGCCAGGTCCATTAATAAAAACAAGTGGCTTTTCAGTATATATACTTTTGCATGGAAATGCCAAAACCTCAGTGTGTCCAACTCAATAATAGCTGAGGAACCAGAGAACAGTTCATCTAAAAGAGGAATCGACCACAGAATCAGGTAAGAATAACTGGCCAATGGATATTCAAAGACGTGTTCACATAGAGAAACATTCCAGCTCATTCACAGAACTGTCACGCTGACTGCTTTTGTGCCAGGAACAGAAACTGGCTTTCCAAAAGTTAACATACCACTAGTAATAAATACTTGAGGTCCTGCATAATACTGGGGTTTGCTTCGGAGAAAGTTGTAATATGAGACAAATATTGTTGTTTCAGTAAGGCGGCGGTCTTACCAAAACTGCTGAGAAATATACCACGGCAATAAACATTTAACTCAGAAAAAACACGAAAATTAAACAATAGCTTTAGTAACTCAAACTTCGTTAAAATATCTTTTCGGTGATAAGGGAAAGTTATTCTGGTCCCTGTATATCTGCCAAATAACTAGGACTAAGTTTTATATGTAAATTTTGCGTCCAAATGACTTATTTTTGCGCAAAAGTAGCAGTTGTAAAATATTTTCTAGGCAAAATAAAGAGCAAATCTTGCGACATATGGGATACCGATATTAATCTAAGTTGCGAAAGTCCGTGATTATCTTTCAGAATAAGCTTGAAGAAGAATCGAGAGATTTAAACGAAGTAATGAGAAACGCCATTAAATACGTTTCACTTTCCCCAGGGCAAGCTGTACCACTGCCGGGAAAGTGCATTGTGTGTTACACAACTACAAAGATTAAGTAGATATTCTGTAACAAAACAAGAACCATCTGATTTCTGGCCACAAGCAGTGCGTGGCCTTCAGGCTTCATCGTCTTCAGAAAGCCAATGGCACCTGAACTGTCCACCCACTGCCCTAATATCTCACTGACCGATCGTAGTATATAAATTTACCTTCCGTGCCAGCAAAAGAACATTCATAATAGCCAATAATGGGCACGGCCCGTTCTCGTTTTGTGTAATGATCGGTGTGTTTTCTTCTTTCCACTTGATCCACTTGATGTGATATATGGACTGGCCGGCGCCCCGGTCCTTGGTACACGGGACTTTGAGTCCATCTGGCCCATACTCGTCGTTTTGAAGAGCGATGGCCAGCACCTTGTCCTCTATTCCTTCGCTATTCAGGTCGGAACTGGGACACGAGTTGAGATTTGAGAAGGATTCCAAAGAATCAAAGCTTCGGGAATCAGCCGCAGGGCTCTGCTCGCTTCCACTCGGCGGCCCCTCGAATCCGGCGTGATCACTGGAAATGATACCCTCCGATTTATTGGTAACTAAACTTGTTTCTCCAGGACACAGATGCGTCGGTGGCAACATCTTAGTCTGCTCTGCAGGCTCACAGTTAAGATCCCCAGTTTGCACACATGTAATCCCAGGAGTTGGTGCCTGTATCTCCGGAGAGTCACTGTCTGTTTTATTTACCAACTTTGAGGTGGTACCGTCCATCTCCTTTGGGACCGAAGCCAGGCTGCACTCCATCCCGTTGCTCTGGTAGTCCCCCGGTTCGGACTGCTTTTCCGATAGACTGGTGGATTGCGTGTTCCCGTTCTGAGCTGGAGGGGAATCGTAAATTTCCATTCGGACATCTGATTTCTGAACACCAGCTAGGGCACTGGCAGTGTCTGCTGAAAGACTACTGGCGCCACTACTAGCCACCAAAGTACTGAGCACAGAAGGCTCGCTATTCTTGCAGCTAGCGACAGTTGCTTTCACTACTTCAGACGATTTTATGTCGCTCGTTTCCCCGGCTATCGTTAAGCACGGAGTACCTCCTCCAAGATCTCGATGCAGGTTTGCACTTTTCTCCATGCCGATTTACGACAAAGCTGTTTTCTAACTAGACTGCAGCTCTTGCTCCGGTTCCAAAGACGCCATGACATCTCTACCTAGCTGACGTCACCGTAAGTGATACGCCTCTTCTTCAGGTCAAGGAAGGGCAATACTAAATAATACGACAGTTTACGTTCGTTATGATTTTATTTTTTATATTGTGGAAAAAGCAAAATAATTATTAAATCAAATATAAAAGTACGATATTTATAAACAATTTTATTTTGGTGCATTTTACTTCAGTGTGGGAGAAACTAATCACCGTTATACTTTTTAATCTTTATAAAGTTTTAGGAACATATCAGCCAAGTAAGCAAATGCGGGCGTCCGTTAAGTCAACTATAACAATATGTTACTGAAAACAGGTGCAAATGGTAGCGAGAAGTCTTATAATTATATTGCTTTCGATTTGAGTTGGTATTTTATATTAAAATTAACAATGATTAAAAAGGATAGGATACAATGTATGTATTTATTCTGGCACTTATCTCACGTTTGACATATCTTAAAGAGACCGTTAGGGAATAGATTAAATGAGCGAAGGCTGTGAAAATATTGGGATTCTTTTGATAGTCGAATAAATTTATACATAAATATCATATATGATTACGTGAACATATAATAATTGAATATAAATCATCATAACATTTGTCAAAACAAACAAGAATACATGCACCACGCCCAGTTACATTAAGAGAGTGGACTTTCTATTCAACGTTCGTTGAACGCGGTGTGTTGTGATTGGATGAGATGAGCTCTGCTGACTTGCTGGCGAATCAGAATGAGCTTGTTTATTGTGCGTAGTAATAAAATATACCTTTAATCAAAACTTGCTTTCAGAGGTCTGCCGAACGCTGTACGTCGGATGTAATAAGGGCAAAGGCTTAACTCATTTGCATTATAGATTTCCAAAATAAAACGAATTCAAATGATAACGAGGTTAAAATTATCGACGTGTCACATAGAGAGTATTTTTAATAATGTGCTGTGCTGTATCGAAACAACTCACTGAATGGCATCGTACATTTTTTACAGGAATCACTTTGTTCTGATTAATTTATTGACATGGTAACCGTAGTTTAGGCGTAATTGTTGTAATTATCGGATCATCACATAATGATTTAATAAATCAAATGGAGAACATCATAATCATCGATATCAATAACGTTCCTCCTGCGTGTCTCACGTAATGCAGTACCACCTATTACCGCAAAGGGGCAAACTGTACACAGTAGTGAATTCAAAGTGAACGTAAACGTACTCAGTTTTACACTTTTCGTACTGCTAATCAAAAACTAATGGTTGGGCTTTCTTATCAGTTAATGAGAGAAAAATTATCAAATCTGCTGGTGTTAATGGAGTAGCGTAGCTAGAAATTCTTGGCCTCTCGCCATGGTTACCATTTGCTATTTGAAATAATACAGGCCCCTCAAGGCAAATTTTGCAGATGATATAGGTGTGATGTCCCCCAAGTGTATAAATTATTATTATTTTTGTATTCAGGAGCCTATATCGAGTGCTAGGCCTCTGAATCTGCCAGGTTACCCATGCCCTTCCAATACATTCCCTCCATTCATAAACACTTTCATTTATCGATGACTGGCTTTCCAGTATATACAGTTATCCGGGAGATTATCATAAGATTCACAAGGCACATGGGCACCCTGCACTGGATGCCAGTCCATCAAAGGGCACACAGTTTCACAGTTTGGGCAATTCAAAGATAGCAATTCATATTTTTGACTGCTGGAGGAAATCTCTGTGAATATGGAAACTCCTGAGACCATTTTCTTTTGGCCAAAATGAAAGCAGCCCCTCCCAGTGCACTGCCCCAGAGCCCCCTGTTGTTGTCTGCAACAGTCCATGAACAAATTTCCACAGTGCTTATCAGACTAGCTGGGCCAATTCCAATGACCTGACTGACTTCTGGCTGTATTTTAAAACTCAAGGTGATCCAATTACCATTGAATAAAGGCGTAAAAATTGCTTATCTGAAATTGTTGCTAGATTATTAGAGTTTGGCGCTTGACAGCCATTACACATAGATCGTCTGCTGGACGTGCACAGCGGATGGTTGAGGTGAGTGATGATAACATGAACAATGCAATTCCCTATATACATCCAAAAATTATGAACATTGAATAATAAAAGGCAGTGTGTGCCACTGTCACCTCATGTCTCCAGGGTTAGGGTTCAAATCCGGTCCATACTGAGTGGGGTGGGGGGGTCCCCAAGGACCAGGCTAAGAAACACCGCCCTATGCTTCCAGGGACAGGTTCCAGGCCCCCAAAGATGATGATGCTTAACCTTGCATGATGCTTTTTTGTGAAATTAGTAATTATCTATCATCCAATCAGTTATGGGAGACCAAGAGGATATTCACAGGCAGCACAAGGCACAATACAGGGGAACAACCTGGATAGGATGAATTTTTTTTTTTTTCAAATAAAAATCTCTTCAGCAATTTAAAGCTATATACATTTCTGTCATCTATCAATTCATCTAATCATCCATACGTTTTATTTTCCACTCCCAGAAATGAATGGCCAAACTATGAGACATATAGGCCTATTTGTTTTACACAAAGATGCTGAACTGAACAAGTACAGCAAAATGACATTCGTCAGTTGAGGTCAGATTTAATATAACTAGTATGAAAAGTGTGTATTAAAAAAAGAGGTCAGCGCCGTCACACCGTCAAATCGATCGGCGGCTCGGCTTCGCCGGAATGGCGAGAGGCGTCTGTAAGCTGAGAGCGGGGGCGGAGCCGGCCCGCTGCCTGCGCGTGACGTCAGGCCGTTAGAGACTAGCCACAAACGGCCGGGGACTACAGAAAGAGCTACCGCTTCAAGGAAATCGCAACAATAAACTGTCCACGCTGTCAATGTTCACATAATGAATTTGGGCGCCATGTTCCAGTTGAAGCTCTTGCTATTGTTTTACTTTGTAAGACATGCCGGGGGTAAGCAAAATTATTTTATTTATTGAAAGTGTTTTCGTGTCTTTCGGTTGAAACCACAGAAGGAGGAATGGGGAGTGAAGGCGCACTAGAGAAGCAGGGTTAGCCGCAAGGGCAGCTAGCTAAAGAAGTAAACTGCTGGGAACCTGCTGCCTTGTGTGGGCGGAACCGGGGCGCGTCGGGACGCTTTCCCGGTAACCGCTCGGCCGGCAGGGGCCGCGGCTCCGGTGCGGGCTGAGCATTTTATCGGCCAAAAGTTTTCTGGTTAGTCGCGTTATCGAACAGTGGTAGAGCGAGCTGTACAGTTGGGGGCTTAACTAGTTACTTATCGCGTACAACATTTAGTAAGATAGGGGGAACCGAGCTGTACGTCCTGCAGCTAACTTGTTAGCTAGACTGCTTTGCTGCGACACTGTCTCAAACCTGGCTCACGGTGTTGTGAAAGCCCTGTGTTGACATCGTCTTCTCTCAGAGTTCATCAGTACATTTTTTCAACGAACTGTAATGTTCCCCGTCGGACTGGGGACACACTTTATTGAAATTGGGACCGTTTGTTCAACACAAAATTTCCGTAATAGGAAACGTAATTAGGTCTTTGATGTAATGTGAGAAAACACTTAGAAAAGGTGCTGAAATGTTGTTCCTGTGTGAGGTTAGCGCGTTAGCAAGCTGGATGACAGCTGACTTTCTGCTCAGTAGTGCTGCTGCATTAGAGGCACACTTACGGCAAGTAGGGTAAATGTGCTTTGCGCCCTTTCAAAGAAACTGAGAGCCTAAGTCTATGCAAGCATTTGGGTTTGTGATCTAATTAAAACGTTGAATTTAAGTATTTGATATACGGATTGGCGCTGTTCAATTATTGACCTTTTAATTCGGAGTACGCCACGATGCAGTTTATTCAAATGGAAATTTAGTGTGCCGACTGATACCCAGAACTCCTGTGTAAACACAATTTGTACCCTGAGCTACATATTTTGCTTAGGAAAACAGGAAAACAAGTTTATAGAAAATAAAGGCGGAAGTGAATAAGCTTCTTGTATACTGTCGTGTAATCACATAATACACCTTATCTATATAAAAGAGTTGTTCACACTGGAAGCAGTTTTTTTTTTAATTTGAAATTCAAGCTAGTTATATAGTTATTTAATGTTTATGTAGATTGTGTATAATCTAAACAGATATGTACTTGTTATTTTAATGTATATTTTTGTTTCTGGTTATTTACTCCAGGAAATTAGGAACATTACTTAATGATACGAGCAGCATTCTCCTCTGGGAATTTGTAACTGTCTTCTATTGCCAGTCGTGTATTATCCTTATATTTCCTGTTAGCTGCTATGTTTATTGCAGCAGGTCATATTTTCTTGTGAGGACACTCCCTGCATTTCGTCCTCAGGCATGTGGAGCAGTTGAACAGTAATGATAATAGAATTATACCATTATTGAATTATTGATTTAACTAAAATGAGAATAAATAGCATCTATAAATTAAGTGCCTCTTTATTAAAACCCCAATTTATGCTTTTCTCTATGCAAGACAAGGCTTTAATACCTCACCAGTCTGTGGTAAGATTACCAGTGTAGAGTTCTTATTAGGCATTTTAGATGTTTTATTTTTAGTGTAAAGATTTGTAATTCTTTAATTCTAATACTTTTATTCAAAATGCCCTTCTGTTTTGTATACATTCTTCAATATCAGCTTAAAGGCCTTTAAATGAAACTGGAATGTTTTTTTTTTTTTGTCTAAGTGGTCCGTAAAGCCTTTTTGCAGATGACTGAGATTGAATTGAGTAACGCCGAAAGGCCTTATGGGTTGTCACTTGTTCTCCCAGGAATAAACAGTAGACTGACATTTTTTCCCTTAAACCTGTTGTTGCCCTTTGTCCAATTCAGTTACCTTTAGAACTGATTAACTTGCAGTGGTCCAGATTTTAGAACTGAAGAACTGGGTCAGAATTATATTTTAAAAAGACAATTTTCAAAATGTAAAAATGATCAAATGTAGTCATGTCATCTCTAATCTGAGTTTGATGCTTTAAGGTTTTCCCAATTAGGTGGGAATTGTTCAAGTTTTTTTTTTTTTTTTTTGCTTGTACTGATGTGGCTTTATATTATGAGATGTAACTAAAGCATGACACAAAGATGGAGTAATTTGTCAAATTATTATATCAATTGATGTACAGGTAAGTTACAGTGGAAAGTGTTCTGTATTTGTGGCTAAAAACCTACTGTATGACATCGAGACACCTGTAACATAGCCCTAGTTTTGATTGGAATGATTCAGCTGGAGTTTTCAGTGACATATTATACTCTACTTGTTTTGAGTTTTTCTTTGTTCTGTGTTGCTTCTCATAAGCCCCACTCAGACATGCTCTGCCATGTTGAACTTTTCTAGATATTACCAGGAGAGGCTGTATATGTGAAAGCAAATGTCCGAATCAGCCAAACCGGACACTAAATGGACTTTTCCCTATTAACTCCTTTGTCCAAATTCTCGGTAATTTCCCATTGACTCCCATGTGTGAATGGAGCAGGAAATTGTCTGGCGTATTCACTGCGAGCGAGTGGCTGTGTAGGTGATGTTTCTATTATGCGACTGGTGCAAAAACAGAAGAATGTAAACGGGCAAAGAATTATGTTCGTAAAGGCAGGTGCCGAGATTTGTCTGACAGATTCAAGGAACGACAGACTTGGTTGTGTATGATCAAATTACAAACCAGCTACATGACCGAGGTGCAATTTGAATTGAGGTGCAGGTGAACAGCAAACATCTTTGAAGTGTTGTAAACAAAACACTGAGATTTCTGCAACTTACTTTTTGCTTCATGTCTTGTTTCCTGTATGCTCTACCCAAGTGACAACCCTCGTTTAAACCAACCTGAGTGTTTCTAGTAGGTGTGAACACGCCCGAGATGGACAGTCTCTGGTTGTGGATGGATGTGGTGATGTGAAAGGGCAACTCCGGATAATGTCCGGAGTTCATGTGTGAAAACAGCTTAAAGATAGAACTCAACAAATGTTCACAATATCTACTTGCTGTCATTTTTTTTGGTTTAGTGGTGTTTTAATTCCAAATCCATTTGAATATTATTGTGTAGGAGCCCTGCAATCACAGACTACCAGGCTCCAGAACAATTTTTACCTATCTGGTTACTCAGCCCCCGTACTGTACAATACTGCCAGTCACTATTGCTATTTACTTGTGACTATTCACTATATTTGTGCTAAGTACTCTGTGTGCAACAGAATATTACACTTGTCATCTTAATGCATTGATAGCCACCTTACAATGGTGCTACTACCTGGTCTTTCTCGCTATTTTTTACAAGACCTGTTTAATTTATTCGCAGCTTATTCTAATATAAATATATTTATCTTAGCTTTCTTTTTTTCTTCTTTTATTTTACCTGTTTACCTTCTCCCACTGTATTGTATTTGTGGTTGTGTGTGTGTGTGTGTGTGTGTGTTCATTTGAGGCTCTCCTCAAGCTTTTTATTGTATGGATTTCTCTGACAAATACTTTGACTATACAAATGGATGGTCTGCAGAGGATAACTAGAGTACCATGGTGGCCTGTGTGGCCTAATGAAATTGACCAAAGGGCTCAGCCGTTTCACTTGTGGAGACTTTCAAAGGTAAATAAGCAGTATTGCACAGCTAAACTAAAACCCGATCTCCAGGTTGCATTTTCTACAGACACTTCAGGTGCAAAATTTTCCATAATGTTGTGTATTTGTCAAAACGAATGGGTCCAACTAATGGTTAGTCGTGGGTAATTACTGATCTGAAATGTCTTACAAGGTGTGACAATGATGATGGTTATTGTGTACATTAGTGTCTATTCCCATAGAAAACAGAACTGCAGTGGTTGCTTTAATTATTCAGTCTGTAGGCAGAAGAGCCAGTTAATTTCTGCCTGCTGAGAGGAAATGTTATCAAATTGTTTCCAGCTAAAAGCCAGGCTTTCTCCATTGTAAAGGTACAAAAGCAGGCAAAGGAAGTACATGTAATTAATAACTTTTGTGCAGCTCACTTTAAGCATTAGTTTTTGTTTTTCTCTCTCCTGTGGGAAACCCTGTGTACCTTTACCATTCTGGGTTGCTTTATTTGTCCAGCAGTTTCCAAGGTTTTCCAACAAGATTTAACTTTGATCAGGAAAAGGTGAAATGTCTCTTCTTCCTCACAGTGACTAAGCTGGACTGAAGGCTATTAACAGGCTGGATTTACAGCATATTACTTTGGCTGACACACACTTCATTGTGGTGAACAATTGGTACTGGTTGTGTGTAAGGCACTGGATATGGTTGCTTCTCAGTCCTTTTTAATTTTGAAAACTGTTTTCAAGGTTTCTTTGACTCATCAATCTGAGATTTCTTGTATTTGTATTTCAATGGTGCTTTGTTTTGCGTTCCTTACACAGGGGCTATGACCATGCCCAAAACACTGCAGTGCTGTAAGGCTGGTTCTCTGGCTAATTCCCAGCTGCTACTTTCAATATCATTAAGAACAGAGCATTTTTCAAAAGCCTACAAGCGTAAGATACAAATTGATTTTATTGGATCATGAGTTACCCTGCTGATATGCCAAAGAAACATGAAATGACTGCAGATAGAAATATATGCATATAAATGTTTCTGAATGAGGACAAGTGCAGTGATATGTATGAATGCAGCTAGAAGCTTGAAGTGGTTAGAGCTGGATTCAGTGTGGCCGTCTGTCAGTTGGGATTACAGGGATATCTGTGTCTATGTATACTGTTGCTGCAGTAAAGTTTGCTATCTCTGTATTTAAATGTTGTTCTTTGGAAAGTATTTGTACCAGTTAAAGTGAGGGGTTCTAAAATAGCATGGTCATGGGGTGGGGGCTTCCTTCCCTTTGGCCTGAAAGTCAAGTTACTGGCCCAGACAGGCTGCTGTCTAGCCCTGTGCCTGCCTTTGTTAGTGTTCATATTTGAACATGTTCTTACAAAGGCACTAAACGTTGAATTCATGATAATTTTAAGAACTGGTTCAGACATGCTTTTAGCCCAGTTTGTTTGGGTGGCGATGAAAGCTTCACCCTATTGCTGGATTTTGCAGATGAAAATTATGGTCCATATAAAAAACTTTTGACTTCACTAATTGATTGCATAAAGCTAAAATACTAATAGATTAGATGCAATAGATACACTAATAAACTATTTACCAACCTGGGCATTGCATAACCTTCTGGTGTTATCTAGGCCCTGGAAAATGTGCTGTTGTCTTGGATTTTTGTGTGTTGTTTAAATGGTGACTTTGCATGGCCCTAGATCACAAACACGACCAGAGATCACTTCTGAGGTTGCTTTAGTTTTAGAAACCCTGTGAATGCTGTCGTAGGCCTCGTTGGGTTCACATTTTCAGAACTAATAGTGGGTGGAGGCGTCTTCGTTCCAGGAAATGGGTGTGTGTAGTTTCACAGTGAAGGATTTATGAAACTGCAGCCTAACATGTACTGACATGCTTCACAGTTTAACATTGTTGTTTATTTGACACTTGCTGTTCACAATAGTGCTGGCCTGATTGATGTAGGTTTTGTCTTCCAAATATGGATACGTTTCATTGCCCACTAGTAATCAGTTTTCTGCCTCTTGGTTCTGAAATTCAGCTTTTACAGGTTTTTTTGCTTGTGGGGAAACCAGTGGTTACCTTTGCTTGTGTTTCTCTTTGGGGTGAGAGATGTGTCTTGGAGAATTATTTTAAAGCCGTCTTGTTGGCTGTGATTTTTCCAATAACACTGACACACCATTTCATTCCTTTTCAAAGTGGTGTGGTGTTTATGTATCTGCAGTCTTGTCCCAGGTAGGAAGTGTCCTGTTATAGCCGATTGTTCTGTTTCTAAGGCCGTGTTTACTGTTCATGTTAATCCAGTTTGGCTGTTTGAGTTTCATGGGCCCCCATATCCTTGAAAGCAGGAAAAAGCACTGCTAAAATAGGAAGCTGAAAACTGGACCCTATCCCATTCTTCTTTTTGTTGTTGTTGCTGTTGTTTCTGCTACTTTTGGGCATGTTTATTTTGTAGTTGTATCTCACTCTACTTGGGATTTTCTACTAATGAGATGTAGTTGCAAATGTTTACTGTTGTATTTAAAAACTGCAGTGAATGGCGTTGTTTATTGTAAATCATGTGTGTTTTGCTTTAAATAAATGTAATTATGTCACTTGTATGTACTACTTAATTTTGACATAACTTTAAACAGTTTGCTGTGAATTAGCATTTCTGCATTGCTTTGTATTAATTAGTTTGCCTGACAAACTAAAACCTCTAGAATTGATCCTTATTCCTTTTCCTTAGAAAATATCTGGAAATTGAGGCTCGAGAGATACTAAGGAACTTCATTGTATTTTATTTGACATTTAATTAGACCTAAAACAGTGTTTGAATCAGGTCGTTCTTATGCCGGATATGAATTTCCTGTAATGATAAATAGTTCCCAAGGGTGACATAGCCAGTGGTGTCTGTCAAAGATGAATGCTTGACAAAATTGCAAAAGAAATGAACACGTTGTTGTCATCGTGAATTGTCACCATATCCGTTATTAATGCTTGATGTACAGTGGAAGGCTTTTTAGGCTGCGCCAATATTGTCATTTAAATTGATTTATGAAGTATATGCATTTTATTGGTGAGCTGGTGTTTCACTACTCCTTGTGTATATTTGAGTATATTTCTTTATATTTGGTATATGAACAGGGTGTTAAGTAGTCTAATTTATGGTGTGCGTTGTATGGATAAAATGTACTGATTTAAGAACTGCAAAACCATATGTTTTTTTGCATTTGTTAAATAGTCTACCATTTTGGCTGTGGCTGGATGTTGTTGGTGTTTTTCAGGTTTGAAAGCAATGAAAAGCAATGATCTTTTTTCCACAAAACATCAATTTCCTGCTTCTTTTAGCAGTGGAATCTGTTTCCGTAGCTCTGTTATTCCGGGATGGTCATCCTGTCCTGTAAACGGCACACTCTCATCTCTGATCTTGCTATTCATTTTTTTCTATGCTAGTCATTTTGCCCTGTATGTTACAGTTGGAGCTTTGCAGCAGCCAGGCTGTGTGGGCTCAGTCTGGGGCCAGTGTGGCTTTATCTCTGGAGGAAGTGCTGTGGGTGTCCTGGAGAAAGTCAACCTGCAGGTTTTGTAACATAACAGCAGAACCTGGTCTGTTTTTCATTTTTTCTCCTTATTTTCCCATTTTGCCCCCTTCATCTCGGCATTATTCCCTCACAATGGAGTGGATGAAGTGGTCTGAGGTAGAGCAGCAGAGTTCAGCTGAAAATCTCATATTTCTTATCATCAACGTGCAGCAAAGTGGTTTATTTGACAAAAAGCTCAAGATTCAAGGTTCTTTATTTATCATGTGCATAGTCATTCACATTCAACACAGTGAAATTCATCCTGAACTGACCTATTCAGACAAATAGATAAATTAAGTTTTTCAACTTAAAGGTTTTTTTTTTTTTTTTTGGAAAAAACTTTATTCTTATTTTATTTATAGGTACAATTAAAAAAAGGGGTATTCCTAGATTGTCCACTATGAATGTGCAAGTTTTGACCAGAAAGTGCAAGTGAGTGATAGTTTATCAAGTCCCAACAACAGTAGCAGCAGTGATGGTGTTGAGTGGTCAGTATTTGAGTGAGTATATGAAAGGGTGTTTAAGATGGGGTGGCATGTCCTGTTTAAGGAGTCTTTTGGCCTGAGGATAGAAGCTCCTTCTGAGTCTCTCTGTCCTGGCTATGAGACTTCTGAACCTTTTCCCTGAGTGGAGCAGCTGAAACAGATTGTTACCGGGGTCCTTTATGATCTTTATAGATCTCGTTCCGCATCTCTTGTTGTAAATGTCCTTCAGAGATGGGAGGGCTGACCTACAACAGCATTCTGCTGTGCGAATCACCCTCTGCAGGGCTTTGCAGTCCTGAACACAGCTGCTCCCGAACCATGATGTAATGTTCTGCGTGAGGATGCTTTCCGTAGCACCGGAGTAGAAAGTCCTTAGGATCATTGGGGAGACCTCAAACTTCCTCAGCTTGTTCTTAGGATCATTGGAGAAACCTTAAACTTCCTCAGCTGTCTGAGATGGTACAGGTGCTGCTAAGCCCCTTTGGACTGAACTTGAATGTGTTCGGTCCATGTCAGGTCCTCTGCGATGTGGGTGCCCAGATAATTGAAGGTCCTCACCCTCTCCACTGGAATCCTGTTGATGATGAGGGGCTTGCTGTCTCTTGCTAAAATCCACCAACAGGTCCTTGGTCTTGCTGACCTTCAGCTGGAGGCAGTTTTCCTGACACCATGATGCCAGGTTCTCCACTTCTCTAATGTAGGCCATCTCATGTTGAAAACCATTGATTGTCATAAGCTGGCAGTCACGCTAATGGTGTCTCATATCAACAGCCCTCATTTGAATATTAGAGAGAGAGACTTGCTAGCCTGCACCAGGTATTTCGAAGACTAATTTTATGTTGCACAAGAAAGTGGCAGATTGTGGTGAAGTGTAACTTGATCATTACTGTGTTTCTAAGAAGGAGAATTCATATATTGGTGAGGGTCCACCACTCCAGAACCTTTCTCATTAGTGCGATAACTCGGAAGGTATTTGATGGGTCTTTTTCCAACTTTGCAGAGGCTTTGTATAGATCATATATTTTCCAGTATTTTGAATGGCATAATTTATTAATATTGAAAAATGCATGCACTGTAGTCATTAAGTTCCAATTCAGCTACTACAAAGGCAGGACAGTCTGTTTAGTAAACTGAGGAGACTAGATTCCGAACTGTAGAGCTTCGTGAAAATTGGCCCACACTGAAGAAATTTGGCCTGACTTTCTGGCCAGGTGCAAGATCCCTGGGTTTGGGTTTCATGAATGGGTCAAGCTTCTGTGACCTTTATTGACACTGCATGATAGACAGACCAGCTCTGTGAGCCAGAATGATTAAAAATGGCTTTAGTCATCAATGTAGGCTATGTTTACCCATACTAAGTGTATGCCTTCCTTTCTGCCCTGTTGCCAGTGATAAGTGTGGGCTTTGTAATGAATGACCAGCTGCTGGAATTTCTCACCTCAAACCCATGCTGCTTCAGGAACCGTTGTGCAGATTTATATGTGTGCTTGGAAATATATTTTCCATACTTAAGTGAAAAAAATTGAATGCCAAAGTCCTTATGAACAGGTGAGATGGAGGAATGGGGCCTAATGCAAAGCATGCTTGCAGCAGAAGTTATCTACCTCTTCAGTTTGCCTACCTTTTGCTGAATTATTTACTTTCATTTTATTATTACTTAAACATAAGGTCTTCCCCCTTGCCCTGGGTCTATGTGAACCTCCTGCTCCAGTGACTACAATTATATTTAAGTAACCTAGATTTTCTGCTGTTTTTTCCTTGTAGTTAAATCTGCTTTCCCCTCAATGCCTTTACATGATGAGATTAGGGCTTAGTTTTCAAACACGTGTGATGGTTCTAGGAAAATGTTGTGATGCTGGGAGTTGTCATGTTCACCCTTGACTGCCCTCACTCCCTCATTAGGTCATTATTAGGTTGTGGCAGGTTGGCATCCAAGAGTCTTTGGATGGCAGCAGAGTTGAATGAGGTGGTTGGCCTTTGTTTTGAACTCCTCTGTCTGTAGGCACCATCGTGACATCTCTTGCACACCTGCCAATTTCTTTCTTGTTCAAAAACAAGATTTTGGCAGTGTTAAATTTCGCAGTACCCACAGAAGTCGAAACATACTGTGGGGCTTCCCTGAAAAGTTCAGTTTTTTCCTTTTAAATAAAAATTTGAATACTGCAGTTTCTGTGTGCAGAGTTTTGTTTTTGAGTCTGAGAACGACAGTGGCTAGCCAGTTTTATTAGGCCGTCTACAGTCTGTTGGTTTTCTAGCAGATTAAGTAGCTGGTATTGGAAAAAATATGTGCTTTTTTTATTGTCTAGTTTTAAAATGATTAAATATATTATTGGGGGGTATACTGCTACGGATATGTGATCGTTATCGGTAGAAGGGAACATGGGATTTAGACAGGATTTATTTTTAGGAATGTTATGTTAATTATTTAACATATTTGTTTATAATATGCAAAAAAACATCTGTTATAAACATGGCAACAGATGCATTGCCTTTGGTTTACAACTGTTCTTTTTTTTGTCTTTCTATATACATATTTAATACATTTCAAAACAAATTCTGTTTTCTCTGCTGAGAGTTATACAGAACCATCAACTCGAGAGTTAGTGCCAAACTGTGACTCTTATGTACTATTGCACCCCTAGTTGGACTCATTCAGTTGCCTGGTTCCAACTATGTAAGTTGCTACCCCAGGTTAGCAGGGGAGTAGTAAACTGTATTATGAACTCTGTGATGCTGACATTGTCAAGACGTTGGCTTCTGTACTGCCTGTAGCCTACTTTTGGTTAGCTAAAGAAATATATATTCCATACTTAAGTTAAAAACATTGAAAGCCAAAATCTAAATACATTACAACACATTTAGAACTGCTCCACTTGCTGTTTGGAGTTCTTCATAATAACTGCATGACGAAGCTAGCATCGTAAAATTATTGGTTTAGTGAGATGTAAAATAATTTCAATGTTCTTGTTGCAATGCTAAGAGCAAAGTTATAATTATGCTAATGTTGTGCTGTGGTTGAAGTGGTAGCATTACAGTTATGTGTAGCAATGTAGAAAGAGTACACTCTAAAATAATAATAAAACTACAGTATAGTAAACCCATATGTATCATCATAATGAACTATTATGTACTGTATATTATTGTATGTGGGGGCATGTTCTCCCTGTGTTGTCGTGGGGTTTCCTCTGGGTACTCCGGTTTCCCCCCACAGTCCAAAGACATGCTGAGTGAATGGTAACAGTGTGCCCTGCGATGGGCTGGCCCCCTGTCCAGGGTTGTTCCCTGCCTCGTGCCCATTGCTTCCGGGATAGGCTCCGGACCCCCCGTGACCCAATAGGATGAAGCGGGTTGGAAAATGAATGAATGAATGAATGAATGAATCAATGATTGTATGTGTTTTACATGAGTGGTGGAGCAGTAGATTTGTTTACATCAGCATCACCACAAACCCATGAGTAATGTGTTGTGCTACAGCATCGCAAGACAGTGGGGATTGCTCTGATATAATCTTAAAGGATCACTGTTGCAAATGAGATCCATGGTTGACCAAACTGTCGTTATGCGGTGCATGGATGTAGAGATGTAGTTTCTGGGTGAGCCATTGCAGTGGCTCACTGGAAACAAGCCAGTTAGAGCAGGGCTCATCAACATATTAATGACCTCACAGAAAAGAGCAATTTAAAGTATAGGAAAAACAAAATGCATTCTATGACACTTTCAAAAAAAAGTGCTTTACAGCACAACAAGGAACATGTAATCTGTTATTTGCTCAGGTAGCAAATAGCCGGTAGAATAAAAGAAAAAGAAAAAAGATGTTTTAATTTCAGCTGCCTGTGCAGGTAGCCACAGAGAGGAGACTATTCATGGAGTCTGCAGAGCTGAGGTGAGGCCATGTGCTCCAGCAGAATAGCTGTCAGCTGCCATCTGTCGCTTAGCCTCTGAACTGTCAGCTACCAAAGCAAACTGGGCTGTTTCAGATGCTTTTTTTTTCAGTCTCCTATTGTACACGCAGGTGGCCGTAAGCATGGTCAGAGTGGGAATGCTCAAGTCAAGAGTCCACATGCACTCATCTGACCTTCTGAGTCACCCGGGTTGTTTGATGGAGAATATAAACAGGGACAAGCAGCAGTTCAGTGTCATCACCTGTTTTACAGAAATATAAATGGCCATTTACATCCTTCTAATTTACTGATGGTAGTTTTTTTTGGTAGCACTACTTAGACACATAGTGCAGTATTATGCTATGACTTATGTATTAACCTCAACTTAACTGCTGTTTACAAACTGTCATGTTTGTTTATCCTTAATGAATTGTCATGCATCTTTTTTCTGAAGCAGTTGTATTTCTTACTCTGTCAATTTTATAAACCTTTGTGAACTAGTGAAGGAACTACTGAAGGAAGTAATGTAGGAACAAATGATGAATAACTTGTGAAATACTGATCTCATGTTTGTTCAATAATGAATTGTGACGCATCATTTGTATCTGTTAGTTTATTTGTTAATTCTGTAAATCTTAGGAAACTACTGAAGGAACAAATCAGTAACAGAAGTGAAATATTGATGTCATGTTTGTTCATCATTAATGAATCATGACACATCTTTCATTTTAAGTAGTGACTATAGTTGTTAATAATTTATTCATGATTTGTACTTCAGTAGTTACTACTAAGTATTCCCGTCACCTCAAGTGTTATTATTTTTTCCCCTTCTGGAATATTTAAACACAGGTAAGAATTACACAGTAGAGGGTCTTTGTGCATTGTTTTCATATAAAGTTGAACTGCAGTTTGGCTAATTTCCTTCAGCAAATTCAACAAAAAATATTTTTTATTTGGGTCAGTATATCCCAACCCCTGGTTTAGCTTTTTATTTTCTAATTTCAAATGAAATGTTTATCCAAGCCCTATTCTGTTTGTGTGGTGTTTTTTATCCAGCTTTTTAAATAGTTTTTTTTTTTCCAAACCCCAGGAGGTGAGAAGTTAAGTATTCTGTTCCATCTTCTTTTACTGTTTTAAAATGCCCTCTACCTGTTTACCCATTTCTGTGAAATATGATTAGTGTAGGTGTGGTACTGTGATTTTTAGCTGCTCAGCAGCAAACCTTCCTGGTGAAATGTAAATGCTAAGCGCCTGTGTGAACTGCAGAATGGACTCGCTGGTTTCCTACTGCCCTGGCTTGTGTTACTGTATCAAGCTTCCCTCTACATCTTCAGACTAAAGCCCTGTTGCCTTGATCTGTCCACTTGACTGCCCAAGTGGGCTGTAAGCAAAGCAGTCTTGTAGGCAGTATGGTTTTCTCCTGGCCAGTGGCCACTGGAACTTGCTTTATGCTTTCTGGCTCCACTTGTGCTGGGGCATGGATCTGCCTCATTTGTACTTGGTCCGTCACTGTCTGAGTTTACCTCACTAGCCTGCCAGGCGACAAGGGTTCAGCTTGGTGTTCTCTGGTTTTCAGGGTCTGCAGAGGGACTGGAAGCAGCCACTTAGCATTGTGATGAAGTTTCTCTTCCGAAACAGAGTTTGATTTTGCCTTTGCTGTGAAGCTAGTTTGATTCAGCCTTCTGTATATGTAGGCTTAATTGCTGATGTAGTTTAGAGACACGTAGGAGGAATCTGCAGGACAGTCTGAATTAGTGTGCGGGACTTAGTGCTCAACCAGATCTGCAGCCGATTTCTTTCTTTGCTAGAGTGACATGACAGACAGATTTATTGCAAACCAGCTGCCTTGCGGCATGGAAGGCAGAAGGCCATTCAGACTGCTGGAGATATTTCCTGTTCTGCTTACTGGACTGTGAAGGTCAGGTTTGGGTGGGGTGGGTGTGCACTGTCACCTGTGCAGTGGTCACCAGGTGGCAGTTCTTCCTCAGGTGTTAGCTGATCTGAGACGTGCCAACATAGATGACAGCATGAGGGCAGTCTGAAACAAAGCTGTTTTCACTGCTGTGTGGTCTGTGTTCTGCTTGTCCGGTTGATGTTTTTAAAGTTGTTTTTCTTTTCTTCAAAATTCCACTTGGCATTGCTTTCAGGGGCTGTTGGTTATTCCTACAATTCATTCATTCATGAAATGTATAGATTGCCTTGTTAACTTGTTTCTATAGGGCAGGGGTCTCCAACTCCGGTCCTGGAGTGCTACTATCAGTTTTCTATCCTACCTGGCTTCTGATGGGCCACACCTGCTCCTGGTATTTACTTGTGAACTAGTGTGGCTCATCAGCCAGCTAGGATAGAAAACCTACTGGATAGTAGCTCTCCAGGACCGGAGTTGGAGACCCCTGCTATAGAGTAAATGCCTTAAGCTATTTTTTGCAGCTTTAGAGGACTTGTTTCTGTGCATAAACTACTAGGTGAACTTGTAGTTAATTTGTTGTCACATCAGACATGGAGTATGTGCTTGTACGTGAATATTGTTATCGAAGCAGCTTTCATTAGCTTCACGTCTATACCAGTGGCGTCGCAAGGCTGGAGCATTTGGGACTGAAACCCTGAATGAATCTGAATGAGCCCTGAATGATTTGTTTGGTTCCAGTATTGTAACTGCCATGCTCTCAGCTGGACAACTTGGGCTAAGTCCTGCATATCTTAAAGTCCTAGCGACTGTACTGGTCTGTAACCTTTAACATTAGGTTTACCGCATATACTTACATCACATATTGGTCAGTAAGAGTTGACTACTTTCATTTGACAAGTCTGAAGGAGAATTGACTAACATTTGTTTTATTTTCATGTCTTCACACCAATGCAACGGTATATCTTGCATTATTTAATGAAGACAGGATTTTTTTTTGTAGCGATGACTCATAATAGTTTCCTTTCCAAAGGGAACATCCTGTTAGAATTGCTGTTGAGCGACGTGCTCAGGCCTGACAGATTGCATGTGGGGCTGGGAATTGGAAAGCTGAGACAGACAGGGGCCTTGTTTGCAGTGGGTGATCGATGTGGAGTTTGAGCATTAGCTTTATGCCAGGAAATAAAACGCTTTGTGCCCACAGGATACCAGGGGTCGCAAACTGAATTCATTGCTGCATATAGAATATGTCCGTGTTTTTCGTCAAAATTAATTATTGGTTGCTAGAACCTTTCTGTTCATATTTGTATAGATATCGAGGAAAAACCCTACATGATTAAAAAAAGATTACAAATTGGGTGGATATTTGTTTGCATACAGAGTGTTTTTGGTGTGCCTGTATGCAGTCTGTGGTTCCGTAAATGGACATGAGATCCTGCTGCTGATTGCGGCCAGAGTGTCCTCTGTTACAATGGAAGCTTTCCACAGTGAAGCCCCAGGAGAACACGCTTCTCTTTGAATGAAAGGCAGGATGTGGGGGGCAGGGAGTGGGGGGGGGCGGAGTAAACCTCTACAAACATTAACAGAAACATCAAGCTTTACACGCACACTTGTTTTCCTCTTTGAAGGGTCCCCATTGACGGTGCAGTCTAACAATTTCTCACAGCATTTCATCAAAACGCAAACAGTAGAAAGGCAGAAAACAGATCAATCCCCCCGCATTTATTCGGTAGGAACATCCGCATGATACGTTTAACCTTACTGTTCTCAAAACTAACAGCCAAAGTGGACAATCCCAGGTAATAGTTAGCGACGCACTGTCAAGCACACCCTCTCAGGGAGATGGCTGGGGAAGCCACCTCGGGTGCGGGCTTTGGGGCGGGTTGCTTGTCGTGGGAGGCCTAGTTGAGAATTTTGTCATGGGCTCAGGAATTATACACAGCGGGCGCGCACACACACACACACACGTTGCTTTTTTGCTTATCAGCTGTAAGGGACCGTATGTAGCAGCTGCATTGCTGTGTAAGATCGAGCGTTACTATTTTGGCATTGTGTGTCCCAGTACTGCCTCCATACTGGCTGGTTCATGGCTAACTGGCGCTCTTCCTTTCTCTTGCAGGTCAGTTCGAGAATCCCCTGAACAATTACATCCACCACTATGAGGGCCTGTCCTATGACACAGATGTTCTGCACAACAAGCACCAGCGGGTCAGGAGGGCCCTGTCACATGAGGACAAGTTTCTCCACCTTGACTTCCATGCACATGGAAGGTCAGTCGTCTGCTTCTAGCAGGAAAGGGACAGTGTTTACTGTTGCATATGACTCTACTGTATTTGTCTCAATTACAAGGATGGCAGCCTTTATGTAATGTTTTATTTTAAAAAGTATTATTTATTTATGTCTGTCTGCTCCTGACTTGGCATTCCTGGTGGTATGTTCACTTGATCTATAACTGCCATTCCGTGAGTGTCACAGACGTTTGGTTGTCTTGGAGTAAGCCAGGCTGTGTCAGACAGGCCCAAATCTTCCCAGCGCAGTAGCTGAAGCAGCAACAGTCATGTTGCTTCTGCTCTTTGCTCTATCCCGGAGCTCACCTGTGGGTGCTGTGATATGCTGTAATCCACAGGAGTCCCATATGAGCTGTTTCTCAGGACAGCTGCTTGCTGCACCCCCTGACAGGGTAGAAAAGTTCATGGAACACACAGGAACATTAACCCTTTGATAGTCATGAATGCTGGGAATATTCACTGTTGTATCTTGGCTGTCTGTTTATATGGTAATTCCAGGTGGAGGAAGCTAAGTAGTGATTGAATGAGGCAATGCTTGCATTTACCCTTCAACCTGCAAACGTCCATGCTTTTCCAAGCCTTCCCAGATAGAGTATAATGTTCAGCCCCTTTCGATGTCATTGTCAGAAGTGACATATTAAATTTGTGCCGTTGACTTTGCACACTCGACTTGATCTTGAAAAGCATCCTTGTCACTGCTCTAATCTTGAACCTTGTTGGGGTTGGTCGTTTTGGATGTGATTTTACAACTTTGCAATATTGCTGTGTATATTTATTAAAGTACCACAAAGAGGGTCTCTAACCCCTATCTACCACAAAACATACCCCAGTTTCTGCTCTGCGTGACGTCCACACTTGAATTGAAATTCCACCATCCACGTGCAAACTCATTTGGGCCAATGGTTCTGACCACACATGAGCAGCTGGTGAAGATGGTGTGACCAGAAATGCAACTCGGTCTGTTTCTGCCACCAGTTCACCAGATCATCTACGCATGGTGTCACACTGGGCATACTGGGCTGACCCACATGTTTTTACTTACAGGTGAAGATTCACTAGTTATCTTCCACCTGTAAAGCTCCTTTGACTGTTAAGCACATTTTACTAATTTGTCCTTTCAGCACAAACAATCCTTCGTATTTCCTGTTTTCCTCACCCTTTAACAGAGGTCTTTACAAAAGTCAAGCCAGGGGCTTTTTTTAGATTTTATTTTTAAATAAAAAAAATACTCTTAATCATTTTACTTCGTTCATTTTAACAGTTTTTAACTTTTTATAATTAAATGCAGAACTTATTGATGTTTTTACTTGTCTGATTATTCTGTTTGTTTTTCTTCATGAATATAGCCCTAGTTGCTGGCATGATGTCAGAATTCAACATAAAATAACCAATTAACCTGCCACCACTTCCAGCTAGTGAAAGTAAACTTGTTGTGTTAGCAGCTTTATGTGGAAGATTTGGATGACTGTCATTTATTCCTGAGTAAGTCGGTGACAGTGTTGTGATGAAGCCCCGTATGCCTGCTGTGGGAGCTTCTCCTGCTGCTGTGGTGGTCCCCTGCATCTCCTCCGCCTCGCTGTATGTGGCTGGCTGCTCAAGGCCTAAAAATAGCTCTTTGCCCAAGGCCTTTCCTTGCCGGCTCACTCGCTGTCTGTTGCCGCTGATGCCTTAATCAAAGTACAAACGTAAGCGCACACACTCACACTAGCATAGCTATCATCATATACAACCCATATCACAATCCATTATACTATGACATGCTGTTGTGTATATATGGCAGCCATAGGATTGCATGTTTCGTTTTCATTAAATCATTTTTTTCCCCTATGAGAATCTGTAAATGTTGTTTAGGTTGAACAATACTTCCTTTCCCAAAAGGGCCTTTTTTGACCCACTGTTTTGCCTCTTCCTGATTCTTTTGAATGTGTATCACTCCCTTTTAGCATGTGACAAACACTGAATTCTTCACCCAGATCTTTCAGTGTAGTGTACAAGCTGATTCGTGCACAAGCCCGAAATTAGGTATAATTAGACTTGGTTACTGGCCGGCAGCTTAGTATTGTCACAAGAGATTCAAGAGATTTAAGATTTGTCGCATGCATAGTAAGTAAGTAAGTAATCTTTATTTACATAGCACCTTTCACAGGCAAAAGCCACAAAGTGCTTCACAACATAGTAAAATGAGTAATAAAACACATGAGAAAGAATAATACATAACAAAAAAAAATAAACAGATGAAACTCTCAGTGAACTGCACATCTGGTAACTCCTTAGACTGATACAAATAACAGTTTGAAAAAAATTTTAATTAAAAAATTTTAAAAATTATGCTGCTCTTAATTAAAACTGGAAATGGGTAGGAAAATGGACAAAGTTAAATAAGTCTATATATACAGTATGTACAGAAATGATAAATTTAAGGTATGCAAAGATGGATAATAGAGGTTAAGTAAGCCTATATATGCAGAAATGTGTGGTGAAGTAACGCATGAACGCATGAAGAAGTGTGTCATGATGATCTTGGTTTCTCTCAACATTAGGCATTTGGAATCGGCGCGCTTACTTCCTGGTTAGGAGGATCCTGTGTTTCGTTTATAAATGGCTTTTTCTGAATCACTTATGTTAACTGGGACAGAAGGTTTGCATGGGCTGTAACAGTCAGTAGTGTTTAATAGGATTTGCCTTGCAGAATGTTGTCTTATTCTCTAGTTTCTTTAAATAGAATTGTCTTCGCCTGTAATAATGCATTTTTAACTGCCTTTTCTGTTTGGGGAACTCAGCCAGATGCTAATTCACTGTGTGAACCGTTCTCTCAGCAGATGGGTGTGGCCCCTATGGGAGTCAGTGCAGTTACTGCTGAAATACGAGCAGTGTCTCATCAACGGCTAACAGGATGTGTTTTTGACATTTGTTCTGATTTATATTGTGGTGTGTCATGTGTGGCGCTGCTGGGCAGGCATGCTGCTTCCTTCCTCCACATGTCTCCCTGGCTGGCATTTGTTGATCATGGGATTTACTGTCCACAGGGTGCTGAGAGACTCCATCCACCTTGGGGGTCATGTCACTTTATGGATGATATGTCGTGAAAAGAGCTGTCTCTTACCTCTGATGGCCTGTGTAGCTTCAGCATCAGCACCTGAAAAAGTCTCTGTCCTACTAATTGTTAATATTTTATTGCTTGAATTGGGCGTTGCCCGATGTGTGATGGTAATATCTCACAGACCACAATAGTCAGCTGGGTTGAGACCATCAATAAATTATGCTGAAACTTTTTTAGTCTGTGACAGGAAACAATGCTTGACAAGTCTTGCAATTTTAATGGTTGTTACTTTGCACTTTAGCTAGTATGTTACATAATCAGTCTAACTTGTACTGTTTCTGCTTTTGCATGAACTCTCTGACCCTGTCATGATCATGCTTGTTGTTGGAGTCATTCATAAACAGTATGCCAAGTTTGTGAGACATTTAACAATACTGAATGCGAAAGAGAAAAGCGAACAAGAACTGGTCACCAAAAGACATTTGTCTTCCTCTGCATGGAAATATTTTAGATTTCATACAGATAATATTGAAGAAAAGCAAGTGACAACTTGTGGCAACCACCAACTTATTTGACAGCATTGTTTCATAAACATTGAAATATTTAGGCTATTGCAAAAATGTCAATGGCAGTATGAATAATTTTTTCCTGTATTGTGCAGCCTTACCTTGAATTTAGTTTTTGTATATCACCTGCTTTCTTATTATGTTTTTTAAAAAATGACTTTCATTTTTGTATTCTTTACTGTTATGCTGTTGACCTTTTGTATTGGTGTTGAGCTATAGCAGGGACACAGTGTGCCGTCATTCTGAAAACTTGCGCACTTGGTGTGAAGTTTTTGCAATTTCCACATGCAAGTTGGGAATCGACCTTCGTAACCTGCTTGCCCAACATCCAATATGGCCACTACCGAACAAAGTGAATGTCCACATCTCAGGTCCTCTTTGAACTAGATTATTGTATAGTATATATATTTCCTTGCTTTTAGTACGATGAATCCATTTCAGGTGTGTTAAAATTATTTTCAAGGCCAGATGTCATTTTCACGGTCATGAAAATGAACAAATTGAGTGCTGAAACAGATTTATTCAAAGAACAAAAGTCAGACTCTAAAAAATGCTTGATTTGGTTATATAAAATGTATATAGAACATATAAGATCACCATATCATTGTTTGTAGTCTCTTTCACACTGGCAGAATGTGGCCCAGCAAATCCCATCTCAGTAACATTTTGCAGTTTCCTTTGCATGCGACTAGGCAGCCACAGTGGAGTAGCAGTGAGCATCCCTGGCTGGCATCTGCTGGCATCTGCCGGATTAGTGCAATATGGCACCCACACCTAGGTTCTGTCATTCCATTCCCAACCCCATTTGCCTGGGTCAGGGATCTTGGGGATTCTGCTGTCTCCAGATGTGCGCTTCTCACTGCAGCTTTCATTTTGCATGCTGAGTTGGTGGGATGGAGTTCAGTGATTTTAGGCTGTGAGTGAACATCAGCTTCATCACTTCATTGACTGAGTTTGCACTTTTAGTTTTTGCTGTATATAAACACAGTGTAGTGCTCCAGACTTTGCACTTGCAGGGAGTCAAATGTACAGCTGGCTATGTCATTTGTGATGGCACCAAAGGTATCAGTGACCTAAAGAAACATAGCTCATGCATTACTTGCTGGAAGAAACGCATCACAGCGTTGAGGTCCCAGCTATTGACAGATTTGATGGACTGGAATCTCTCTGAATATCTTTCCTGACCCGCACCCAACCCAAAGCTCTGAGAGATTCAGCTGATGGAAATTGCTAGAACAACCACATCATTGTCCACTCTCCTTAAACAGGCTTTGGTGTGACCCTCTTTGTGTGTCTGCTTCTTCTCACTGGCAAGGATCCGATGCTGTTATTTCAGTTGTTCTGTTGCTCAACACAATAATGGCCCTTGTTGTGAAGAGGATATACTTTGAACCAGTAGTATCTTTGATTAGTTGCTCACTGAGTAACTGAAACAACTAATTCTTTTATGAAACTTTCATAAACTTTTACCATTCAGTCTCCTTTTTTTGCTCAGACCCTGGTTCTCTGTGCTGGAAGTTTCCCGAAGCTTGGTACTAGTCTGTAACTTGAGACTTACTTCATTGTGTCCCGGATTGCATCTACCCTTGTACTGCTAAAAGGTTACCCATTTCGCTTCACTGCTTGTATTTGTAGTTTTTGCAACACATCTGCCGTCTGATGGAATATCATTGCATACACAGACTGCAACTGTCTGTGTCCACAGACAAAACTCGTATCGCCCAAAAATCCATTATTTCACTAGCGTGGAAATGCATTTTTTCCAGAAATTGTGAAATTAACCTAAATCGACCTTTAGCACCATAAATATATTTACTCAGCTGTCAGTGAATGTATTAATGTTTTAAATAGTTACATGGATTGTTGTCAGCAAGGCAAATATGTCTGTTTCAATAAGATACAAACTAATTGTGCTTTATATTCATAATTAACAATGATGTTTAGTTAGCTAGCTTTCACCATTGTTAAAATTAGCAAAATAAAGTAATCCATAAAAACGATTATCATATGTTAACTAGTACACACATAAATACTAGTGTAGTAAATGACAAGATAGCAGTTGAATCTCAAATGCTATTAGTGGACATAGAAGAATGTGTGTTTTCCCATCTATAGTGAAAGGGTCGCAGTTGTCAAAAAGTGGAAATATATGCTTTTTCTTGGACAGTGACGAAATGTATGTACTAGGGCTGAACGATTTATCGATTTCAAATCGAAATCGCGATTTGAAAGAACGCGATTAGCAAATCGCAAAGGCTGCG
>JAODKE010000007.1:8886704-8905819 GCA_026779605.1 Mormyrus hasselquistii | reverse complement strand
GTCCCATCTTACTATCCCTAACACACACACACACACACACACACACACACACACACCCCTTGTGCACCCCCTTCTGAAACTCATGAGTTAGACCAGCATGTAGCCCTGGCTGGTCCTGATTTCTGTGGGGATGCATGATTTCTTTTGGACAAATTGCCATCAACTCCAGTATTCTGGTTTCTTTTAACATTCAGTTAATCCAGTAATAATACAGTATAATCATGGATCATGTTTCTCAGGACAGGCTATGAATCACTGTGACCACAACTGAATAAGTGGTCACTGAGAAATTGATCTGTTGCATAAAAGGATCTTATGCTTTTATGGGCGGCACCTAAACAGCAGTTTACAGTGTTTCAGAGCTGGTTGAGTTGTGTATAGATTACAGACCGACCAATATGAACATTTTTTTCTCTGATATACTTAAAATGAGATTTTTAATAGCTTTAAATGTGGGGGACATCGCTTCGCATCATTTTCTCTCGTGAGAAAGAATTCTTTTCTCATCCTAAACACTTAAAGACGTTATCCACGTTTTGTCGGTGAGTAGCCTTAATGTTGGACGATTTTATCTGCCTTTTGATAATATATTATGTGTTTCATATTACTTGTTCACCATTCAAAAGCCACACAGACAGGTCCATTAGCTTGGCTTTGTGAACATCCTCTGTGTTGCCAGCACTCGGGCCATGATTGTAGGCTGGGCCCCATGAACCTTGTACCATTTTTTCTTAAAATGACTGTTCTTTGCTGCCTGCAGTTTTTTTTTTCTTGCCTTGAATGCCCTGCCCTGCCCACATACCTTTTATATAATATGTACCCCGTGATTTTTGTCCCCCCACAATCTCACTTCTTCATTTTTCCGTATCCCCTGGGGGGTGTAGACACTGCACAGATAACAAATGGATTCAGAATCTTCTCTTCAGATGGTAACGTTTGTCCTTTCCCTCCAGCAAGGTCTCTCTCCCTCTCTCTCCTCCATCTGTTCTGAATTCATGAATTGTGATTTAAAAAATAAAAGTTTCTGTCCGTTCCTCCTGTTTGTGCTCACTGCGGGACAGGTGGTTCGGAAGGGCCTTCTTTAGTCAATGGTTTCTCCATCCTGTTGTCAGTGTAGAGAGAGCAGTTGGCCTTATGTCCATTAGGAGATGGTAAACATATCTATAGATTTTTACCAAGTGACGCCCAAGTGATACTTCTTGTATTGAAAGCTTTAGCCCCACCCGGCATGTGCTGTGGGTGGCTTGCATGGCTGTCCCATGTGGTTTGGGTGGGTCTCTGAGACATGGAACATCAGCTGTGAACCTGGAGGTACTGAGGGTCTTGTGGGGCTCAGGCAGGGCAACTCACATGGGTGTGATCATGTTCCCTGTGTTTGCCGCATTACTAAGCTGGCAGATTTGTGGGCACTTCCCCAAAATGTGGAGGGGCGGGTGGAAAATGCCCCCAACACAAACACACAGATTTGCCATTTCCACAGAAAAGTATTCTGGTTAGGTGTAAAGGTTGGGTATAAATGATTTCTATTATAAACTGCCTTCTTACAAGCGCAGGGTATTGCACTGAAGGTGTAGGTTATCTTAAGTACATTCTGCAATTTGATTGGCTCCCCTCCACAGCCCTCTGCCCTCCCACAGCCGTCCAGCATTGCACTTGTTGCACTGGCTTGCTGAGGTGTGATTGCTTTGGAAAATTACTTTGGTATTGATTTATAAAATACTGACACCTCTTTCTGGAGTGGAGCATCTAGCAGCAAAGGATATAGAATGATAAATAATGCAAATGTATTATTCTGTCAGAATCCTCATGAATATTGAAAATGGACAGTCATTGTCTGACCAGAGGTCGTCACTCCACGTTCCAAAGGACACACCTAAACTCCCCACAAGGGGAAATCCAATTTTATCTGTGACTGCAATCAATAAACTAAAAATGTGAAAAGTCTTGTATTTTCTTTGGTTACTTATGGTTAAGGTTTGGACTGGGTGGGGGTTAAGATTGTCATTGCTGGGATTAGAGTTTTGCCCATAGAAATGAATGGACAACCCCCACAAAGATGAGTATGTGTCTATGTGTGTGTGCATGTATCTGGTAATATGAAGCACAAAAAAAGTGAGAATAGTAAGGTAGGAATGAACCGTGTATTAATAGAAATATAAGTTAATGGATCCATAAGATGGTCAGACAGTCTCCGTCCTCCTCCTCTGCTCAGGCCCTTGGTTGTGGGTCATTTCCATTGCCGGCTGTAGTGAATTGGCTGAAAGCTTTTTCCCCTCATGTGACAATGGGTTGAGAGCAGTCTTCATGTGATGTTACGTGCATCCTGAGTGGTCTTGCTTGTTTAAACATGCCTGCACTGCGCTCTGTGTTCTGGTATACACATTTACTGTCATTTATGGATTCTTTTGCAGATAGAAAAAATAAGGATGAACTGGTGGGAGGAGGAGAAGTCAAATGGTACCCATTAAGTGCCGTGTTACTGTCAGCCTGTTATGTAATTCGGCATCAGTGCAGCCTCTTGGGCCACTGGGAATGCAGTTTCCCCGCAAATCAAGTAGCCAGTGGCCCAGCACTGCACCGAGCACCTCGGGCTCAGTGTTGCAGTGAATGAGTCAGGAAGCGGCCCTCCACATCAGCAAGGTTAATAATCAGCAGTGTAGTCCCTGCCCCCAGGAACAGCTGGAGTTATTTTAAGCACCAATTATCTAGCCTTCGATAAGGGGGGGTGGTAACACAGGCCCTCGGTGTACACGAGAACGTGCCTATGGGGCTAAACTGACCTCTGCTTTAATCCACTTTATCTTGTTGAATTTTATCGTTTGACAAATTTCTATGAATTTGCATGGTCTGGACATGTGAGGGCTTTGTTTGGGCCAAAACAATAATCTGGAGAGACAGCTTTTATACTGATTATGATAAAATGAGCCCTGCGATGGCTTTTCGCCCCGTCCTGAGTTGTTACCTCCCTTGCGCCCAAAGTGAACGACAAAGTTGATGTCGGTCTTTTTCTAAATGGCTACTGTTTATGTCCCTTCACTGGACTCTTTCAGAGTGTTCACCTTTGCTTTCTGGTCCTCCAGCTAAGAGGTATATCCTGATGAAATGTGTCGGCCGTTAAACCCTTTGAAATCCAAGCAGCTCTCTCGGGGCTGATGAGGCCTGTGTTGGACCATCTGGCCTGGGTTGTACATCACCCTGCAAGCTCCGACATTCTCTGTTCAGATGTTCGGCGCAGGTGTTACAGTACGGCAGTGTGGGAGAGGGGGGACAAAACAGGCAGGTTACAAACACGCAAGCTTCTCATACAGTTGCCCTTCTCAGCAAGTGACATCCAGTGCAGTATGTGCAAAGTTTTTATTTTTTAGACATGGCTAGAACTGGCAACACACGGTTGAGCATGTAACAGTTTGAATGTATAGAAAATATTTGGCGTCTTCCAAATCCTAAATCAGAACTATGTAATGTGAGCGGAAGTGTCATGATGGACTGATAGACTGGAAGAAGTTGTCTTGTTGGTTTTGTCAATTGTCCTTTGAGCTAAAAGTGGTCGTGTTTACATCACTGGCTCAGAGCTGTATCTTAGTAGAAGCCACCTGCCCCAGGAACTCCATGGGTCTCAGGCCGGGTGACATTGTGGTCATGGTTGGTTGTCATCTAGGGCTTTTCTGGTTAAGTACATTGCTCAAAGCTACCACAGCAGGGCTAAACCTGAATTTTGAACCATCCTTCAGATTATCAAGTGTTTAATAATCGCAAAAGTGACACCCGCCTCCTGCCCCCTGCTTCTGGAATAGCATCTCCTCGCTAGTGTCAAGCATGATCCCGTCTGCCGCGCCTGATTTGCCGAAGCTGACAGTAGGCACTCTCTGCAGATGGAGCTGTTCGCTAGCTGTCATTGTGCTAAAAATACCACTCTACATATGGGGGAGGTGGATCTGCCAACCATTTAGCACTTTGAGCGTCGCTAGTGGAGCCGCCGTGCCGTAGCCGCCGTGCCGTAGCCTGTGTCTAGGCCCATCTCTTGTTTGGACATTTGGAAACTCTATAACCTGCAAGTGTTCTGGATTATTTGTTTCCAAATGGGCTCTCAAATTGTCATCATGAAACCCTGTTTGACTTTCGGACAGGCTCACTGCCAGCCCAAAATTCCATATGTACAGAACAATGCCCTGGAATGCATTGCAGTCCTGTGGGTTATTAATTCCGCAGCATTAGCATCTGTTTGTTAGTGCTTTATCCAAACAGTTTTTAAAATACCTTAGACTGGAAACAAACATCCATATATAAACGTGATGCATAATACAGTGAAATCTGCAGACTTCTCAGACCAGTGTTCTTTATAGTAATATCATTACCATTTGAAGTTTGTGACCAAGCCTATGTCCAAAGATTGTGTATTAAGGATGCAATACAAAAATAATTTTCTTTTAACTGCATGCCGATTTTTGCAGTTTTTGGATCTGTTGCTGTGTAATGTGTTGCAATGTGTTCTTGCCAGTGTATTTTCCTACTCTGGACAGCTGGGCCACAATGTTTCATGCAAAACAACTTGCATTATTGTTTCCCATTTTACTGCATTCTCTTATGAACTGGCTAATGATGTTTTGAAATTGAAAGCCCATATTTTTGGTGTCATTAAAGTTGATTTTTACAGTTTGAAGCTATTTGCCTATTGGTGCCTGCAGGGACACCCCTTCCTGCAAAATCAGCACCCAAAATAGTTATAAATGTCTGAATATTGGATGAATTAGCAAACAAAGCAGTGTTTACAAGAAGGACCACCACTTCCATTTGGTATGTCGTGATGGTCTTGATTGGATGGTAAGCTTCAGCTGGTTTTTCAAGGTGAAGTGCTGTCCAGGAATTGAGTGTGTTCCCTCAGGGGAGACCAGTGAATAGCATTGCATGTCAAGGCTAAACAGTGAATTGGCATAATGTGATTGTTGGAACACCTGGCCACACAGATGATGCTTAATACCAGGTTTCCCTCTGCAGTAATTAAGGCTTAATTTAAATCTGAGAACCTTACAAAGAGCCTTAAAATTTAAATCCAAAGTCCGGTTTTGGCTGTTTGCCCCACAAACTGGTTTATTCTGTCACAATCTGATTCCAGATGCTGAGCACAAGGACGCAGAATTTCCAACAGGGCTAAAACATGACATGTGACACGGCTATTCATAGAGCCACGTATAAATTGTGTGGCTTTCAGTAAAATGACATTTAGTGACTTCAGGCAATGTTATATGGTTAATATTGTTTTTAAAATGTAGAAAGCAAGAAAATCTATTTTGAACAATATGAAACTGTACCCAATTTTTCAGGAATTTTAAGTAATGGACCCACTTTTACAACATAAAGCATATGAATGATTTTCAAAGCATTTTTCTAACATTTGTGAAATGCTGCAGATCTCCTCTGTAAGGATGTGGTTCCTTGAAATTCTTTGAACTCACTTGATGAAACCACCAGGAGCACAGCAGTGTTTGAAGTGTTGCCTCTAGGTCTCCCCACAAAATAGTCCTTTGCTTGAACATGCTGCTCTTGACTGCTGGCTGCCCATTAGCTCTCTTACCAGGTTTCTGACTACTGATCTTCTATAAGGCCTGCAGTGAAGCCTTAAAAAGACTTTTTAAAAATTGTTGATTCCGTAGCCATCAAACACCGCTTGAAGTATGATGACTAAGCTTTCTTAGCTTTCTTATAATATGTAGACATTTCAAAACTAAAAAGTCTACTTTGTTGATGTTTCTTTTAACTCTGATTTTAGTTTCGGATGTAACTTAAAGCACATAATAATATTGTGTTCTCTGGCCGCCGTAGTCAGGTTGCCAGCCAGTCTGACAACTCAAATAGTATTTGGTGGATGTTTTTCAAACTTTGCTGACGCATTGTAAGGGTGAAGAGCTACAATTTGGATACATTTTAAGACAAGTCAGACCGTAATTAAATCATTGGGAATGGTGAATGCAGAAAACACTTTACATTATGAGCATAACACATAAGTATTTCATGGGTCTTATTGCTATATCACACAAACATTATTATTTGGATAATGATCTGCACTGGAAATTCCAGCAAATCAGTGCAAGATGGCAGAAAAGGTGGCACATGAAAGGACTTTTACTAGATAATATGCAGAGGTCGGGATTATAGAAGTTGGGGTGTGGGGGGAATGGGAATTAAATGGGGGGAGGGGCTGACGAATCTGTCTGGGGGAATACATTGTTGTTCCGAACAGATTTTAGTTCTTTGCTTGACTTAGTCTCTGTTGCAGCTGATACTTCCCTATGTGAACCATAAGCTACTGAGCCTGGAATATGTTTTCTTGTTCTCAGGTTTAACAGTCTAAATCCATGGGTATAGCTTCTTGTTTGTTGCCCAGCCATCCTGCATACATACAAAGATGGAAAACTTCACGCCTGCGGCTGCCTACAAGGACTATAATGCTTAGCCTCATTCATGAAGGAGAGACAGTGCTGCTCAGGCACAAAGGCGTTCTGACTCTGGCATTGTTTCCTTAATAAATGTTTGACTGATGTCCTGCCCTGCAGCCTTGCTTATGCTTTTGTGTGGCAATGCTAGACTATCAATGTACAACATATATAAGCCCAGGGTTTTAAATATGTCTCCAAAAATGCAGCATTGTTGTTTTTCTGAGCGCTGCCTTGTGTTGTTTCTGCCCTTTTGTTGGGTGCATCGTAGACTTTTCCTTGAGGTACTTTTCAGATCAATGTATGTCAAAATCTGAAAACATGAGGACTAACTGTTAATTTAATTACCTAAAAAATGGTTAAAATTAACGTTTTCTAGTAACTGTTTTATTTTTTATTTCAGACAATTTAATCTTCGA
Source organism: Mormyrus hasselquistii (assembly GCA_026779605.1). NCBI lineage: Eukaryota > Metazoa > Chordata > Actinopteri > Osteoglossiformes > Mormyridae > Mormyrus > Mormyrus hasselquistii. Next base: position 8,898,969 of record JAODKE010000007.1, on the reverse strand, counting down.
ATGAAGAGGGACACCGCCATATTCTCACCAGACTTCAAGCTGGAAATGTCAGGCACGGAAATGGACTATGACACGTCACATATCTATACTGGCGAAATCTATGGTGAGTCAGGCCGTTACTACTAGCAAACATTGTGAATGTGAATAAATAGTGAATGGGTTACCACGGAAACATTGCTGCAATTAGTGTACTCATAACGGATGTTGTGAGGACATCCTAGCAATTTTAACTTTTTTTATTTTTTATTTTTTTTTTTAATTGTTTAAAAGTACCTTTGAGACGGACGTCTTCTGAAAGGTGTTTCTTCAATTTTAAGCTCACTGACTGGGGTTCTGCTGAACTAGATGTATAGGCTTAATAGTTCCACTTGTGACTGTAATAAAGAGATATGTTGTGTTTCTCACTAGCTACAGTTGCAAATTCCTGTCTAATGCGCAAAGATTTGTAGCTTTCAAGTTCTGTGTGATTAAGAATTGCTTGAGACATGGTTAAAACTGCAATTAAGCTGCTGGGTGCCAGTTTTGTCTCTCTGCTAGCTTATGGGTAAGCAGTAGTATTTTCCTTGACGTACAGTAAATACCTTATCTACCTCGCTACATTTCTTGCCCCCCTCCCCACAAACACACACACACACACACATACACACACTTACTTTACCGCAATTTTTAGATTGTATATTTTACATTGCGTGAGTAGTTTAAAATACTTTTGTGAGACAGACTTACTTAAGTAATAATTGAAATTGTCAAGAAGAGATTTTACTTGTTTGGTGCCTGATGAGTCAGAGATTAAATATTTCTTAGCAGTGGTACAAATCAGATTAGATTCCGGCGCAATTATTTTTCCAGTTAGACAAACCAGTCAGTCCTAGTTCGCTTACATTGGAGAATGCAGATTATTTGCAGCTTTGTCATAGTCTTATAAAGCTACTTAAAGTAATTTACATTTAACCCTTTTAGCAGACACTTTTGTCCAGAACGACGTACCAGTGAGACAAATAGAACATTACAAACATATGTGTTGTCAAGGAATCAAGTACAGCCGGAATGATCTTCCAATGAATGCCTAGGTACAGTGTAGGCAGTATTGGAGCAGGAGGCACACAAGAACAACTAACAAAGCAATAACCTAATAACTATTCAGTGACCAGTTTATTTGTGTAACCTCTCTGGTAACATCGCAGCTTGTGGTTGTGGTTCATCCTTCTTTTCTGTGTGTGGATATCTCTTCTTGTACGTGTGCATACTTATGTAGGTATCATTGCTTGACATGTGCAGACAGGTGATCATGGAGAGGCGTGTTATTGCAACAGTCTGGAAAGATTGACTTCTGTGCTCCAGAGAGTCAGGGACAGATCCATTGGCCAAATGGGGTGCTTATCTGTCAGTTAAGCAAGAAATGTGGGTGAAACTAGCTGGCTCTGTCATCTGTGATTCACAGCACATTGTTGGAAAGAGGGGAATTTGAGTGCATACAAGGCCCTTTTGTGTATAACATACAATTTGAGTGTCTCAATCCATGCTGACACCTTTGGGCTCAGCGCAGGATCAGAACTGTCCTATCCAGAGAGCTTCAGTCGATGACTTTATCGCTACAGAGACAGCCTCCAATTCTGGTACAAAGGCAAAGCAAACAATGATTAAAATGAAGTGCAGACCGGCCTTTAGTTTCAGATAAAGTTCCTCCAGTTGGCCTGTGTTAGGCTCCCTTGGCCTCGCTCTGCCTCACGGGGCTTGCTGGAACACCAGATAAGGAGCAGCGCTTTCTCTGTCGGGTGGGCATTGGGCATTTTTACTGGCACACAGTTAAAAATTACAAATGCCCAGCCTCGTGTATCATGGACAAACTACTTCAGACAGTATGGCCGTGCCAGATTGAGTAGCCATCACCTGGAAATGTGTGCTATTGCCGAATGACCTAACATGAAGGTTGTTTTTGCTCTGGGCAGTGTGTCTCACTGGTGTCTGCTGCCTTTTCCGGTTCCTGATTCTGCTATAGGGATTGCACTAAATGAGAGGTTTTGTTAAAATGTTTTATGCGGATTATGGCATAATAGTCTTGCCTAAACCACTGTGATCCTTTGCCTAAGTAGGACTGCCACTAACAAGTATTTTTCTATCAGTTAATCTATTGACTATTTTACCAATTGGTCGATTTAATCTGAACAATTAATTTTTCTCCAGAAAATCAAGTAGACCCTTTAATATTATTTTGACCACAAACCGTTATTGCAGCACTTTAGGTAATGGACCCCAGTTTTATTATTATTAATTTTGCCTGCAATTCAATAGGCAAATTCGCTTGTTCATAGTATTAATGAGATGCGTGTTGTGATGCTCAGAAGTTAGTAATCTGTATGAATTCACTGTATCCTTATGCTTATTAAACTCAATAAGCACTGAAGTGGTGAAGAAAGGGGCGGCTTACTGTAGGATCCACAGCATCTTTTAAAAGGGGGGGTATAGTGGGTAAATAAGGTAAAAGCATGAGGGTGGCGTGGAGCTACTTTTTGCTAATTAAAGTTAAGATTTCAGTTCAGAAATAGTTTTCTTTTAATGAGTGGCTTAAAGAACAAAAGATATAAAAAAAAACTGTCAGTATCAATATTAATGATGATTAAAAACAAAAAACAATGCGTTGATTTAAATTATGGATGCAGAATTTTCAGTGTCGACACCATCAACTACACAGACTAATCGCGGCAACACTACACCAGAGGCTTTGTGCATGACAATACTTGGACGTGGAAAAGTGAAATATGAATTGGGCTTTAGTGTTATAGAGGTGATTGAACTGTCCAGGTTCCAGTGAGAGCAGAAATAAATGGAACTTAATCAAAGCCTTCATTTAAAATGAAGTGGCTTTTCTTGTCATTAATATGATCGTTGGGATGAATGGTGCTGAAGGGTAACAACATTGACTGCGTTCAGTTACTGAGTTTTATGTTTATATACCTTGTATAGGTAGGTAGAGCTGTTAGCTAAGTGCCTGAAGCCTGTAAGCAGTATCACGGCCCTGTGGGCCTCGTCCCTCTGGGTTTCTAGGTCTGTATGTCCTGAAACACACCCAGGCATCCAAGGGCTTTCATGGCAATGTCTTCTGTTTCAAGCAGATCCCCACCAAGCAATATCTGTCACTAGGGCTGTGCGATATGACGATATGTTTTGAAATAACACAAAATATAATGACGAAATAAAAATGTCTATCGTTTCTTATCATGCTCGGTCATTTATTTCGTGGTGTTGCAAAATGCATTTTTGTTCATCATTTGAATGACATGCCTCATGGGATGTAGCACTTGTATGAAAGTTTTTATTGGAATTTATTTGTAACCCACAGAAGACAGTCCACAAATATGTACCACGATCCACAAATTTTTAATTATCCACAAATATGCATTTTTAAGTTTTGTTTTCTGTAAACTTGTATCCACAAAAATACAGAGTGATTTGTACACATGAAAAGCCTTTTGCACATTTGTGTAAAATCACTTTGCATTTTTATGCAATCAAAAAACTAAATGCCAAAAGACTTTAAACAAAACAAAAGAGTATTTAGTTTGGTCACTCATGGTTAAGGTTAGGGCTGCACAGGGGTTATGGTTGTCATTGCTGGGATTAGGGTGTTCCCCCATATAAATGAATGGACGGTCCCCACAAAGATATGAATGCAGACTGTGCGTGTTTGTGTGCCCCCCCCAGACTAGAACTGCAGTGAAATCCAAAAAAAAAAGGTCTAAGATTAATTACGCATATCTGTCTGAAAATAGATTTTTTTTTTCCCCTTGTGTTGCCCCCCCCCCCAGCAACAGTACATAGAAGTACAACTAATGCACAAAGTACAATTGGTACGAAAGAGTCAAATTTAGCACAGGGTGCAATGAATACACAATGCAGTTGCACAGTGAATAAGCAGTGCAGTGAACACAGTACAGGTGGGGCCAGGCGATGGGCTCTCAGCTCCCTCGGATTACAAGTTGCTGAACTTATCTGAAAGACCTGCCTACAACTGGGCAGCAGCGGGATGCTAACTCTGGTCTCTCATTCACTTTTATTGGACGCTGAAGAATCTGTTGTTTGTCTTGGTTAGTTGGAGTCCTTCTTTGCCCACATGTTCTCGCAGTAAAATTAAATGGTGGCTCTCACAGAAGATGAAGCTCTGTGACTGAGGCACCCAGCAGTCGCTGAGCTCAGTCCCGTTCTTGCCATCATGGGTGTGGCTCCCTGGGCCTGGTTTTGGCTCCCATCCCCCACTGTCCTCTCATAGCTGCTCTTTGGGTAGTATCATTGTGACTTTTGTTTGGGTCTTTTGTGTTTTAAAATGTCCTTTTGCATGTAAAATGCACTTGACTTATTCAGCCACTTTTAAATCCTAGTTGCATTTAGAGTGTCATATTCTAAGTAAAAGGACCTTTGTGTTTTCAGTGGCCTGTAATACTTTGATTATCCTTGACATTATTCAAGTCTGTGCCTTATTAAAAAAGCAATTATTATTAGCCGGAAGGTTAATAGGGAGCGGCTTTGGGGAGCCTTTGTGAAAAAGGTGGAGAGCTAGTTTTGCTTTGTACCATCCGCCGGTCGCTTTGGACATGGTGCGGGCTGCCCGCACATCTGCTTTTTGGCACAGAACAGCTTCTTTTGCTAATGCCGACTTCTTCTGAACTTCTGTCATCCCACAGGTGAAAAGGGCACCTTGACCCATGGCTCCATTGTGGACGGGAAATTTGAGGGCTTCATCCGGACCCACCGTGGCACGTATTACGTGGAGCCTGCTGATCGCTACCTCGGGGACCGGAATGTTCCCTACCACTCCGTCATCTACCATGAAGAGGACATCCGTAAGTCCGTCTCCAGAGAGCCAAAAGCCGAGTGGCTGAAAGTGACAGTGTAGGTGCCTGTGATCCTGAGAGATTATTAAGAGGACATTCTCCTCTCTCAGTGGAGAGAAACGGACCATTTAGAAAGCGAACCACCTTAGATTTTGTCTCTTCTGAGAATCTACCTGCTCTTCCGTATTCAGCTTTTTTTGTTGCTCACTTGTCAGACTTGTATTGTTGAGAGCGTTGGCTGAATCCCTTCCTTTTAGCACGTCTTCATTAGTCGGTGTGAGTCATCCCCTCGCCTCCTGTTCCTCGGGTTTATGCGCGTCGCCTAGGTGCCTCCACCTTTGTGGGGGAGGGGCTGTGGCATCAGGAGCCGTGCTTATTGGCTCAGTGGGAAAGCAGCTTAGGAACAGGGATGGCTGCTTGCCTGGTGCATGGCCACGCTTGGGGCTGGGTGATGCTCTGTTTGACTCCCAGCTGGCTGTAGGGAGTGAGTGTCCTTCGTGAGCTATGATGTACATGATGATCTGATCCACCCTCCCTCCTCCCAGCCAATAGCAGTGTGTAGTAATATCTTTATGCCATGATGATCTGCAATTTACATTCCGCCTGGTTACTCTTTAAGGATGCAGTTTGTCCTTTTAACCACCAGAGTCTGAAGGCGTGTCTTCATTTGCTTGAACGGAGAGAGTGAAGTAATGGGTAGGAACGTCTCTTTCAGCCTGTTTGAGCCACACTTGCTGTGTGTGAGGTGAATTGGGCCTTTATGAAGGCAGCTGAGCTGGGCTGGTTCCGTCCGCCGTGCTGCTGTGGATCCAGGGCCCTTAAGGCTGCCTCCTCGGATCCTAAGGGGCCCTCATGGCTTTCTCACTATTCTTCGTCTGATAGTCCGTGATGAATGTGCCCCTAATGTCAGCAGCAGTCCTCTTCTGTCTCGTTTGCATTGTGAAATGCCCTGCTGGGGGGAGTGTGCTCTCCAGCAGCACATAATGGCCACCTCTGCGCTTGCATCACTATAATTAGTGCCTCGCTTAGCCCATTACAAACACTAAAAAGCAAGGGATTATTTTAGCTGTCTCCTAAACTTTTCTAATTCCTCTGGTTTTTATGCATAAGGGCTTAAATACAAAGCTTTCCATGTACAGACAGTCCCCAGGTTACGGATATCCGACTTACAGACAGCTCATACTTGCCAACAGACTGCCATATTGTATTAAATATTTGAGATAAATATGATGTTTAAGATTTTGTAATGCACATGGAAGTTTTTAAGTGTTCTATGGGGATAGAAAGGTAAAATATAAACTATATACTAAGACAGATATTTGACTAACTGACCCTAAGTAAGAACTGCATGTACCTGTTCCGACTTGCCCGCTGATTCGATTTAAAGACAGACTTAGAGAATGGATCTTGTTTGTAACCTGGGGACTGTCTGTATGTAGCCTAACTATGTCCATATGAATTGAAGTCCCTGTCTCTTTTTTACTGATTTGAATAGTGATAAAGGAAATTTGCTTTGGTGGGGTATCCATTCAGGTGGTCCCTGCAGAGATGCTTATACAATATTTCCTTCCCCACCTTGAATATTCCCTCAGCCCAGTTGCTGTGCACCCTATTCCGCCATCTTGTGGTGGGCAGAATATTTCCATGTCAATGCAGTTATGCAGCTCTTTGACATTAATTCCTTTGTTCTTTAATAAACTCTCTTTGATCATTGGCCAGAGCAGAATAACAGTGCTACCTCTGTGCAGAAGAAAACCATCGCATCACTGAAAAACCATTTATTTCATCGCATTGAAATGTTATCAACTTGTTTTTTGAAGGTTTTACTGTCCTTCAGTATTAAATTACTGGCTTGTGCCTTAGACTGATCTCTGCTGCGCACACTATCATGAATACTGTGGTAGCTCAAAACAGCCCCCATTGCTCATTAAATTTACTTTTCGCAGAAGTGTAGATGCCTGGAGACTGATTCTTAGGCCCATAGCTCATCGGAGGTCCATAGAAGACAGGATGGAAGGGGTCTGAAGGAGGTGTGAGGAAAAACCAGCAACCATCGATGGCTGGCAGGCAGGCAGCGACAGATGCCACTGTTTCACTTTCAGTTGTTCACTCTTTATTCCTCTTTTTGATTTTGACCCTAAACTGTCTGCGATTAGCATCTCAATGTAGCTCCTTTGAATCTGGCAAACAAAGAGCTGCTGTGTGCGTATGGTGGTCCGTCTGCGTGTCGATGGCCTCTGACGGTCCACGGTTCGCTCGCTTCACTCAGGCTGACTTGCCTCCTTCAATGTGGACGACGCATGTTTGGCTTTACGAAAACTCGATCGCGGTATTTCGCTTTGGGGAGAGTAACTGCCAAGAAGTGGTGTGCAGGCGTGACACCGGGTGACAAAGCCTCCTCTTCTGATTGGACGATGTAGCTGCCATCCGATGCGTCAGGGAGCCGTCTGCGCCTGCTTTGCGGCTGCACACTGAACTGGTGCTGATTATCTGGGAGGGAGTGAGATCCGTTTCCTGGCACCACTGGCCTGCCTCTGTCTAGGAGGGGCTGCTTCCCGGCGGTGCGATCCCTGACTCATTTTGCAACCCAGAGTCTATGTGCATATATGCCTTACAACCAGCGTCCTTAGTTTCTGATAAGTCAGCCAGCTCTCACTAGAGGGATGGGTTTTGCTTTGGCAGGGAAGAAAAGAATATTTTGAACTTTTTACTCTGTGTAAATATAAAGCTGTCTTCCACAAATCTGAAGGGGGTGCAGTTTATTTTCTGCATCTAGAGCAAAACAAAAAATCTATATAAGTGATTCCTTTGAAGGCTGGCATGAAATGCAGGATGTACTGCCCCCTACAGGAGCCCCGGGGTACTTCTGTTCTGCTTTGCTCTTTTACTGGATGGAATTCTCAGAGTTCAGTGATTAAGTTTGTGCTTGGGTGAAAGCTATGTGGTGTGACTGACAACAGTGTGACCTTTGGAGGGGGCTCTGGGTGGCTGTGCTGGTTTGTATAGGTGAGCTGCTAACAGCCAGCGTTGGAGTCGCCTTGCTGTTATAAACGGCGGACTGCTTGGCATGCAGGCCAGTGCTCGTGTGTGTGTGCTGAGGCATGAATTGGGGGCCGCTCTCTCTGAACAAGCAGAATATCAGTAACCAAAGTCTGCCCTTAATAAAGGGGCTTCCAGTGGAGGGAGGGGGTTGTGATGAGGCCTCAGTCTGTTACTACTCTTCAAGCTTTGCAGCTATTGGTGTTCAGGCTAATGGCTCCTTAGCTGCACGTGATGGTGTGGGGGTCACCAGCCCTGCGTCGTTCATTGTGTCTGTGCACCAGAATCTGCCCGGTGGCTGTAGTCTAGAAAATGTCAAATACCATACAGATTTTAAGTGGCAGCCATAATGAGCTGGGAAAAAACAGAGGCCTGTAAATGTACATCATGCAAAATATGTAAACTCAAAAAATGTCACAGTGTAAATTGTTCCGTGAATAAACGCCTGTAATGGAGCACGTTCTCAGCCTCCCCTGCTGTGACTTAAAAACACAAATCAGAGGGCGTCTCGATCTCAACTGGGTTTCTAAGGCTTTGTAAGGCAATTAAAGCTCCACTCAGGTCTTCACCAGATTTTCTGCTTAGGCTTGGCCGGTATCATTTTTCGTAGTCATACCTTCTAGACATTTCATGCTGGCATACGGTATATGATGATATTTTAAAAAAAAAAAAGTCATGTGGGCTACAGTAAACTCCGGAATCAAAGAGAGCCTGAACGGACTCATCAGTGTGGTAGCCGAGCACTAGGGAAGCACGGCGGTGACGCTGCACAGATATCACCCTTCCTTTATGGACACCACTCCACTTCATGATTGTCGCACAGCATGCCAGGTAACCTCCCTCTGGGAAATGTAATTAACCGGTTTACTAGCAGTAGCATGAACGTAATCTACGTTATCTAATAATTATGTTGGTCATCTAAACTTTGGAATGGGCACCGCTTTTTTATTTATTTATTTATTTATTTATTTTTAAGACTCTACCCTAATCCTGTGTTATTGCTACCACTCTGTTGCCATCTTTCTTACCAGTAGATTGACCTCTGGTGGTATGTGATGTGCACTACAATACATACATCAGTACACCGCCTCAATACAGCATCACCGTATCAGATGAATAGAAACAGGAACGTCTGTATTTTTCATGATATTAAAAATAAAACTTTGGGATTTCTAAATGCCATAGTATATCATAATACCTAGTCTAGTTCTGCTTCATTTCAGCTTTGCCTCGCTGGGGTGAATCAGGCCCCTCACCATCCATAAACAGTTGCTCTTATTATGAAGGATAGAGAGTTTGTGAAGCCATCCCGTTATGAACATGGTGATTGCAGGTGTAGTGAGCTCAAGCCCTGCTTGCGTTTGTGTTTTCCCACAGACAGGAGGGTTGCTGCATGTGGCCCACTGGGGTCCTCGGTTTCAAAGCTGCTTGGTTGCTTGATGAGGACACCTGGGTAGATCGTGCTCTGTTTCCTAGCCAGCTTACCGGTGACATGTCGCTTCTTTATGACCCCAGCCGCTGACCATTGGCCTGAAGGCTTATCCGGGTACTGAGGGTGAACCAGCACATCCTTACAAGCCTGTTTTATATGCACCTTCGGTTTATGGTCTTCGAAGGTGGTAATAAGGGCTAATAAACAGACCAGCATATATGGTCAGTGGCCAATCGATCTTAAATGGGGACCTGGGGATGATGGGTGTAAATTAGGGGTGTAAATCACAGCTTTCCTTGCAATACGATACAATATCGATTCCTCAAGTGCTAGAAATGATGAGATTTCACACAATCCAATGAATTAAAAATGAATTAAAAAAAGGCAAATGTAATCATCATATTTTATTGGGAACTGTAAGCAAAATGTGGTGTAGTCAGGTACCCTATAAAACAAGCAAAATAAAGTGCAATAACATAAAAATAAAAAAAACATTGCATGGACAGATATGTAGAATGAGGAAGATTAACATGACTGACTTCTGCAGTGAAACAAGTATGTCGTCTTTGAGAGTTTTTTTTTTTTTTTTTTAAAGAAAAATTAAATGGTCAAATGTGTTCAGGAGATTGTGTGCTCTGAGCATAGCATCCTGTGTCACCTGCTATACTAAACACACGCTCTATAAGTACGCTAGCTTGCGAGCTACTTATAAATGACCAAGTCAAAATGATCTACCTACTATAAAAATGCAAAACATATATTTATGTATTAAAATACTGGTTATTAATCATATTTATTATTACTAATTATTATTATTAATTTCCATTTGGAATAAATAAAGCATTTTTGAATTGAACTGGGATTTTAGTTCCTTCTCCTTTCTCTTTCTCAGCTCGCTTTTCGGAGGGAGGTTAATGTCGTAGTTTTTATGAGCAGTCCGAAAATGCCGCTCCACATTTCCCTTCTTCGGGAATAGCAATGATAGACTGACAGATGAGGCAAACGCACTTCGAATATGACACAGTGAAAACTCCTCCCATTCAGTAATGGAAGTGGTAGGTTTTTGGCTTCGTACTTGGTCCTGCTGCCCCATTCATTTCTATACCCTTTCTTAAGTTTAGTAGAAATAAATTGGAGGCTGACTAGGTGACGTGGCCGCTTGCTGTAGTTTGGCAGGAGCTGGTGCGGTTGAACGCGTCATCCATCCTCAATTTTTTTTTTTTATGACATGCGATCTTCCCACACTATCTTTGCGATCGGCCAGTAAATCGCGATGGACGTATTTGGGCACCCCTGGTGTAGACCATGTATTCGTCGGAGTGGATCATGAAAACAATACTGGAGCCAGCGAGGGGAAAAAAAAAAACGCTTGCATCGTCATCTATGCGTCACGTCGATGCATCGGATCGTTTGCCATTGAATCGATACATCGATACAAATCAATGCATTGTTACAGCTCTAGTGTAAATGGAGTTTCGCTGGGTGCCCTACAGATTACCCTCACAAGTATGGGGCTGAAGGAGGCTGTGCGGACCGCTCCGTCTTTGAGAGGATGAAGAAGTACCAGGGGTCTGCGGTGGAGGAGCCAGCCAAGGTGAGACTTACCCTGTGTGATTTTAATACCCTCTCAGCTACCGTCTGCATATTCATATGCATATACACTGCGCTTATTTTTACAGCTACATGTTTTCTGTAACAGTCACTAGCGCAGCCTTGACACAATAGAATTGCAGCGTCCTCTGAATTCTGAGTGGTTCTTTCCTTTGAGGAAGGGCATCCCTGCACGTTTGTGTACTGATACCCCTTCTCTTACTGCGTCTGGGATTCTCAGTTGGCCAGCCAAGTTTGAGCTGGTGACCCGGTGTCCTCTGGTTTCCCCGTCCCTCTTGAGGGAGAACCTCACAACCTTTCTTAATTTTTTCCCATCCTGAAAAATGGAGGCTCTTTTACTGTACAAGAAATCGAATTGTGCATCTGTGTTCTCCCCGCTTCCAGTTAAACTTTCATTATCAACCCCCTAGGGAACATTTCCCACATCTCCCCCAATTTCCTCAGTAGCTGCTCCTAGGCTCTTTACTCAGGTGCAAAAGAGAGCAGGAAACGAGCCTCTTTTTCCAGCCCGATCCCTCCCAGGTTTATCTGTCAGCCACCACAGGGAGAAGCACAGATAGCAAATGCAAACATGAAACAGGACATGCAGGAATGTCAGCGCTCTGCTTTCTGCCTCGCAGCACGATCACACGGCTCATTGCTGCATTTATATCTTAAGTTACCATGATGCAAGTAACCCAGGAGTGAAGAGACCAGCATGATAAGGGTAGTCAGGTTTTCTTTCTCCTGTGTTTGGATTATAATGCATTTCAATTTCATTAGCAGTGATTTTGGGCAGTATCTTCATTTAATTCTGGGCTGCAGCAGGTGGCTTTTTTAATAACTGGCGGTCGTTGCTGATAAGTGTCAGAATAAATGAATGTATGCAATGGGTAAACAGATTACAGACGAGTGTCTTGGGCCTTTCTAGCATAATGTCTGGCTGCTGCGGCTGTCTGGTTGAATTAAGCTTTGCACCACAGTGCTCCACAAACGAGACTGGCCCAACACAGTGAGTTCTCAGGATCCACAGGTAATTTAGGCTCTGCGTTGTTCTGGGGCACTGAAACCTCTTTGCTTCATATCGCTCCCTACAGGAGACCCACCAGAATGAGGAGGACGAGGAGCGCGCTGACGGGCCAGTGATCCTGAGGAAAAGGCGAGCTGCACAGGTACAGAAGAACACCTGCCAGCTCTTCATCCAGACTGACCACCTCTTCTTCAAGCGCTACAACACCAGAGAAGCTGTGATTGCACAGGTATTTATCTACCGGGACTGCACCATTTGATCAAAATATCACATTGAGATAATGTTGACACATTGCAAACTGCGACACACACACACACACACACACACACACACACACACATATAT
>JAODKE010000007.1:8837617-8877358 GCA_026779605.1 Mormyrus hasselquistii | reverse complement strand
GGCGAGGCTTCGCTCCAGTACTGAACCCTCCCCCCCCTCCCCCCACCCGCCCCCAGCTCCTTCGCAAGGTCCCGCCCAAGAATCTTGGCTTCTCTCTGCTGCTGAAAGGGAAGCTGAATTGTGTGAGCACTTGTTTTGAATCATGGTTGCCAGCAATTCTGCTTTAATGGTCACTGAGCATTTCCCTCTACTCAGTGCTGACAGGCAGCTCAGAATTTGTATGTTCTTTTTTTCTTTTCTCTTTTTTAAATAACATGTTCCATAAACTTGGCAAACTATTGTAATCCAGAATTCCTATTGCAGCATGTAAGGGAGTTCTGCAGAGCGACCCAGCGGGCTTGGCCGGGAGCCATGCCATCAGCCCTTGCGAGGGTCACTCGGGCTTTCCCGCGGCGAACAGGGCGCCATTGGCCTTTGCTCTTCCGGAAGGTCACGCCGGTGTGCTGCGTTCGTCTCATAGCCGCAGCGTGTGGGGGGGAATGGCAGCACGGGCTGGACTAGCTTATTTTAGTGATGTGACAATATAAATGTGACTCATCCTCTTTTTGGGCGCTTGAAGGGTGGGGGGGTGACTGATAATGAAAGCTACCGGTTTGGTTAATTACTAAAACCAATCAGCTGTGATGCAGTCAGTGTGCATCCCCCGTTTTTCGTCTCACAGGAGCGGGGCTGTGTCGATGTTTGGGTCATTATTTTTTTAAGCATATTATATATTTAATCAGTTTCAGACCTTGAGAGAACCTTGCACTGAGATGTTCGCTTTGGATGGATGATACAAGCGGAAATATTTGGTGGGGGGGGGGGGCTAATTCTGTGGTCTTATTTTACATCCGCTGTGTTTTATACAGTATCCAGAACTTTTCTTTTGTTCTTTTTTTGTTCCCTTAAAATTTTTATTAAAGAATTGCAAAAGATATTGTGCAGACATATGTAATTTTTTGAAGTACTTGAAATGCATTAATAAAAATAGATTTGATCAAGATATTGATTTTCTTGCGTGGTGTGTATGTGGGGTTGGGAGACATTGGTGTGCACAGTCCAGTTAATGTGTGTATTTGAACTTAATTACTCATTCTTAAAATGTGGTTTGGACCTGAAAAAATAATTGAGGGGGGGCAAGCCTTATGTTTTTCTTTAGTCACAACCATAAAATGTTCCTAAAAAATTAATTTGCAGGATATATATATTTTTAAGTATAAATTTGAAACACATTGATTTTTGAAAGTAAAGTTTGTGTCTCAATGCAGCTGATGGTTACACTGTGCGCTGCGCTGTTCCACACCAGTGGGGCTGAGCGTAGCTCAATCAGTTAAGGCTCCTTGCCTGAAAGGTCTTTGTTTTGAATCCTATATCACCATTGGATCTTGAGCAAATCCTATTACCCCCACTGCTCCAGGGGTCCTGGACGCTGGCTGACCTGCTTTCTGACCCCAAAACCTGCTCTCAATTGCATTTGTGAAAACAACTTTCTCCATTAATGAATAACATACAACTATTCTCTTACCCTATTACTCCTGGAGGTTGGATGTAATGTCGCTAAGTGGTTGATCTACAACCATTTTTTTTTTACCACCATGGTTTTTCAAAATGTAAATGTTTAGCAAAGTTTTGTGTTCAGTTGCAAAAAGTTATTAAACAGCTTATTTTGGATCAGTGAGTTTTTTTGCCCCCCCCTATGCTGTTCTTAAGAATCTTTGTACTCCCAAATGATGTTCAAGGAATGGTAATATGGAATGATATGAATGTAGGGCCGACTTGTCAGGTTAAAAGCGGCCCTATTAGTGAAAACTGGGTGTTGATAATGCTATCAGCGCATACTTGCAGTCAGACCCTCCTTCCTTTTCCTCAGTACACCTAGTGTTTACAGCCCTGCTTCTGAATTTAGATTGGTTTGCTTCAAGGGTTGAATTCTGTTGATGGATTTCTTTAGATACTCTTCATTTTATAAGCACTTTGTCATATAATGCTTTGTAATTTTTGTAAGTTAACGGTGCTGGTATGTTCCTGGTCGTCACCTTATCCTTGCTGGATTCAGTGAAAGGGAAAGGGTATGCAGCATTGGAAGAGAGAGGAAAATCACATCTTTAATCTGCGGTTCTGAGATGTTTCAGAGCTTCAGCTGCAGCACCGGACCTCGTCCCTGCGGAGTTTACAGCCAGCCACCGCTCAGGGCTCCCGCTGTTCCTGGCAGGCTCCTCGTAAATTGGATGTTTTTGGTTCCTGCCCTAAGACCCGGGTCCTTCCCAAAGCTAGATGTGCCTGGAAAGGCTTTTCCATTCTCCTGCACATGGTTTGTTTTGGTCTCAGCTTGGTGACTCAGAGATAGTGTCGGGCTGTATCAGGAGTGAGAGGGAGTGAGCGATAGAGAGACCGGGACGGGGGAAACGGGAGATTGGATTGGCAGTGTGGCATGTGTGAGCCTTAACGAAAGTGCACAGGGTGACTTTTACAATGTGGTCCTCCACTGAAATATGAGGATTGAATGTCAACAGCACAGTGGAAGGAGGCTGGTTGCTAGTGTAACAGCTGGGAAATGAGGGCTGAACGCTGTCAGGTCAAGTGGGCCTTTGTCATATCGACCGTATTCAGTTCACTGCGTACAGTGATGTGAATGTGCTGAAATTCAAATGTGGCACAATGGAGTGTGGAAAGACAGCGCAGTAATATTAGTTGCAGTGTTACTTGATTAATTGTTTGGTTTTGTAGTACTTTGAAATGGGTGTTTTTAAATAGGTTTCAAGGAATGTTCCTCCGTTTAAAAAAAAAAAAAAATCGATTGGTTGCAATTGAAAACATTTATCACTAGGGGGGGGTAAAATGCTAAATAAAAAATCTTATGTGTCGTGTAAAGATTAACATATTATTTTTATTCCATCCATCCATCCTCTGTAGCCACCTGTCCTGTACAAAATACAGTTCTAATCCAGATTTTCTATTAATATGCTTATTGACGACTTGAGACCCTGCTATTTATTCTAACCACTACAATTTATTTAAAACATGCATTTTTGTGTATGTATTGTATAATTTTAAATTGCCGTCTTTACACAGGTCTGTGGTGGAACGACGGCACACAAATGTGTAAGTTTGTGTTCCATCCTTGTTTTTATTTACAGGAACTCAGAAAGTTCCTCAGGCACCAGTAATGTTCCCTCTGTGTCTAGGGCTTGGGTTCTGTTGAATACATCATTTGGTGGATTTGTTACCTCAAAAGGTCCTCAGTGATGCAACTTGGTATCCTTAAAGCTCATCTCCCCTTCCATTATATCAGGAATTCTCAACCTGTTTTGCACCGCGACCCAATTTCTACCCGGCCAGCTCAGTCACAACCCTATATCAAGTATAGGTTTAAATTAGCGTTATGATCAATTATGCAATGCACTCCGCAATTTATGTCAATCAATGCTAATCACACAAATCTGATTGGATGTGCCAGTGAATTTTAAATCAACCATGTGGTTTGACTTCTTGGATTGGTTGAGTGTTCACTAGTTTCGCGCTAAGTGTTTGTAGATCCAAGACCTGTTTATATAGGTTAATTTTAGGATTGGGGCTTGGAAATCTGATCGTGGATCAGCTAAGGAGCTTGCTGATTTTAAAACACTTACATTTCCAACTCTGCCTCATGACCCATTTAGAATCTGATAGACCCAAATTTGGGTTGCGACCCATGGGTGGAGAATGGCTGCATTATATAAATGGATTAACAGCAATATCCTGTTGTACACTGATACCATTTGGAGATAGAAATCCTCCACCTTTTCCATGGGTAACTAAACTGCATAGCTGCACGTTCCAGCTGGTCTCACTTTCCAGCCTCCAACCTCCACCCTATGCACACGCTCACTTCACCCCTGCAGTGCCAAACTCACAGCAGCTTCTGCTTTTCTCTCCCATGCTGCCCCCCTGCTGCCGTGGAACATGATGGTCTGAAGATGCTCTCATTGACTGGCTGCTCCCCTCAGGTCCCCATCGTCTGTGTCTGTGTAAAGTCACGGTTGGGCCAGTGTGTTGTCAAGCACATACCCATGCAATTGCCCCGGGGTTGAAGCACACGGCCGCAAGCTTCCGGGATGCTACATGAGTTTCCGGTGCTTGCCGCCAAGGTTTGTTTCTGTTTCTTAAACACCTCCCTCACCATGACACATAGGACAATAAATCACTAGTGTTTTGTTATGTTGCATATTGTGAATTTTAAAGGCCTCTCTTATTGTCATGCATTTCTTTGTTTATAACATGAACTTTCCTCATTGCTACTAATGTGTAGCGTGAACCATGACAGCAGCCTTGTGTGTCTGTCACCATACTACTCAGGGGTGGGATAGTCCTGAACGGCGTCTTTCTCCATCGACACACACATAGGGGGGAGAGTTTGAATTCCTTCAGTGTTTTAGTAGCCCTCTAATACATGCTGTCTTTAAAACCAGCTGCCATTAACACAAGAGTAAATTGAATGTTATGAGACTGACCAGTGGGAATCTGCGTGCTCCTGGCTCTCTCCCTCAGTCCCAGTGCAATATGTGGTGAGAGGCTTGGATGAGCTCAGGCTGTGATGGATTGGATATCGAATGAGTGGCGACACACTATCAGCGGGGGGAGATTGCCTGAGCGATGCCCTCACTGCAAACTTTGACTCAACTTGCAGCTTAGTTGACATTAACTCCGCATAAAAATGTAGAGGCTCCTTCAATTTGCTTGTTGGTCTGTATCTTAGGAGTCTATGCTGGTTGACAGTAAATCACGTAGGCCTGTAGAGAGTAGAAAGCATTATAAACTGTTCAAAGGAAGGATTAGCCACTGTGTATGAAAAGAGCAGTGTAATGTACCACCTGCTTCTTTTCACCAAACAGACAGCAGAGCCTTACTGCGTATGACACTGCACAGCCAGCATTTAGAAGGCCACGCTGTTGGAGGAGGCCAGACACCCTCGGCCACCAGGGGGAGCTCTTCGGAGCCTCTCAGTGTTACCCTGGCCTCTGCCATAGTGTATAAACCACGTCACCATTTGACTGGAGCACCACCTGGGAGATCATCTTAATCCCTTTGTTTTATACGGCTGTGTTTTTTTTTTTTTTTTTAATCATTATCCAAGTGGGGTTTTTAAGGAGGCAGACGGACAGAACTTTTTAATAACCGTTTCTTCATGTACGCACATCATGCACTGCGCCTGGGGCCTGTGATTGAGTCGGGGGACGATTAACAAAAGAACTAGAGAGAGATGCATGCTTCAAGTCAGCCCGGAAAAAAAACTAAAGCATAAAGCAGTAGCTCATGCTGCACGTGCAGGTCTGTTTAGAAAATAGGTTTAACTTCCAGTCAGCTAGCTAACCGTACTGCCACACGTTCCGTGTTTTAGGGAATGATATTCATTGCGAATTTTATACATGACTCTTGTATGAAAATAAGTATAATCTGTGTTTTCCTCTTTTTTAAAAAAAAAGGAGAAACGTAATAGTTGAATAAATAAATGAGCAAAATTAGGTCTCTCCCTCTGCTTCATTTACGTCACATTTGTTGTAAGATTCGCAATACCAATTGCACTAGCCAGTTATAATTAGTTAGTTAAGAGAATGGCTCCTGTTTCTGACGTGGCTCTGAGTTCTAGTAAAATAGGCGATCACAGCATTATTCCCTGAAATGGGAATGCCAGTGTTCGCGGCTCCAGTCCGCGTTTGTCGGGCATTTCCTGTCGCACGAGGCAGCATGTAGTGACGCCAAGCGCTGTTACGCTGAACCGAAGCACGCTGTTAACGTGAGAGGGGGTCGGCAGTATTTCATAATTTCTCATGCCTCACGTAATGAAAGACATTGCAAGAAAGCATCATTAATATTTTGAATATGCTACTTTGATTAATAAATATATAGAATAGTGATTCAGGTATAATTCCATAATGCCATAGGTAGCGCAGGAGACATGGAATAACCACGGCTAATAGTAGAAATATTCGTTTCATTTCATTAAAAAAGCTATAGCTAAGTTTGTGATATGTGTTTCTTTGTTTATTTATACACTGTTTATTTTTCAAATTAAGATTTTCTAAGATACTAATGTATGGGATTCAGGGAGAGGTGTCTTTGGGAGTTTGGGGGTGTGGACCCCAAGAAGAAGATCCTGCTTAGGGCCTCAGCCTGATTCTGGGCGGCACAGTCCAGGCGATTGATTTTACCTCTATAAAATGAAATGCCTGAAAAACAGTGAAATACATGTAAAGTTAAAGTAATACTAAATCCCGCTACTCTAAAGTAGGTATAGTCGATTAGATCTTTGAGCTGCCTTGACTTAAAAAGAAAATTATTAAAAAATAATTTTTAAAATTATTTTACGTTTTTATAGTGTAGATTAAGACTGTAACTTGCTGGATTGTGACAGTAGGCTTGTTGTAAAAGGATCTGCAAGTTTGACTGTGTGTGTTGTAATGGATGGGGTGTTTACACCCAATACCTAGTAAGTGGAATTGATCTAGTGCTGTAGAGAAACATCTGCTGCCTGGAATGAACCAATTAGTGCTATGGTTCTACTAACCTGTGTGTTTTAAACATTGGACAAAACCGTTTAGACTTAGTATTGACCTGACCTCTGTAAGCAGTTTGGTTAGAGTGCTTTCTGATTTTTCTGGTGTGTGTGTGTATATGAGAGAGGATTTTTTACAGAAATATTTATAAATGAATAACTAATCTTGCTGATGTTCAGCTGTATGGTGGTTTTAAATATCTATTTTAAAAGAGCTGTACGGTTTTTATTTTTTTCGGTTTTTTAACTGTGTTCTTCAAAGTGCTAAATTAATGCAACTTTCCTTTAAGACACAACATTAATGCAGC
Organism: Mormyrus hasselquistii; assembly: GCA_026779605.1. NCBI lineage: Eukaryota > Metazoa > Chordata > Actinopteri > Osteoglossiformes > Mormyridae > Mormyrus > Mormyrus hasselquistii. Next base: position 8,870,539 of record JAODKE010000007.1, on the reverse strand, counting down.
ATTTGTTCTCAGTCTATTGAATGTTAACATTTTTGAGTCCTGTCAAATTTTTTCAGATGTTTCAGTTTTGCCTAGTATATCACTAAGAATAATTTCTCTTGTAACTGTGGAGCCATGAGCAGCTCCTCTGGGCACAGAGATATAAATCTATTCTGTTTCATCTAATCTGTTTATTTGTTCTCCGTATTTGTTCTCATTTCCTGAGGAGATCTGTCAAAGAATCCTGTCACCGTAGCAGGAAAAGAGGGCCCCATTATTTTGTGATTGCACAGAAATGAAAATTGTTTTCACGAGGTGATGTCCTCCATGCCCTGGAGGTGGCAGACAGCAGTGGGGAAATGAACTGAGAGTCTGCATGGTAATCGATCAGTGACTTTAAGGTTCTTTCAGCATTTTATGCTTTTCCACTGATGTGAGTCCCTTTGACTGTGAGCCTTGAGGCGTCGCCTGTGGTTTTGGGAGAGTCTTGAATTCAGTGGGCACCTCTTCACCGCTCAGCTGTCATGCCTCCTTCCCTCCTATTAATCCTGTTTTTTGCCAGAATTAAGCCACCCCTGTCCTGTAAAATCTGCGAAGTAATCATTCCACCCAATGTGCCACATTTATCATGATCCATTACTGATATCAAGCAGAAGAGATTAAATTCTAATGTCCTCAATTATTGTAATAGATTTACGTCCATTTATGTGAAAGCTTAAATTCTGGTTTGGTTGAATGCCTTTAAATGGCTTGTTGGAACAGTTTAGTGCTGCTTAGGTGAGGTTCAGGAGATCGATCTCAGATTTAACGTGGACCAGAATTAAATGTCTCACATGACCTGATGCATCCCCTTAGATGTGCCCTGCGATCTATGGGGACTAAATGTGATTACAGTGTTTTTTTTGGGGGGGTTTTAAGGTTGATTTGAGCCTGGTTTCGTTTGGTAGCTGCACAGCAGAGAGACTTGCTTTAGATTCGGAACTCCCTGATATAGCGACAAACTCATTGAGCCATTGATTGCTATATAATATTGGCTTCTCCCTTGGAGCTTACATAGTCGATGCTTTCATCTCCTCAATCCCCCCCAAGTTGGTAGACCAATCTTCTTGCATGTTATTGGCACAATGTGCACTCAATTCCCAATCATGATTGTTCCAGCTGTGATGGTTTCCCATGATCCTCTGAGAGAATGTGTAAATGAATACCTGGTAGCAGCGAGTGGCCCAGTGGGCTAAGTCTCTCTGTCTGTGATCAGAGGATCGCCGCTTTGAGCCTCAGCAGAACAGTCACATGTCTACGGGCCCTTGAGCAAGGCCCTTAACGCCCCCGCCCCATGGGTGCTGCACGTCAGCTGACCCTGCGCTGTGACCCCCAAGCTATGGAGAGCAAGATGGGGAGGGTGAAGAAAAGCATCCCAGTGTACTTGTGCAAATAGCAAATAAACTGTATTTGTTTATTTTGTTTAGTTGTTCATCCGTGGGCCGCACTTCTTATAATGGGTTGTTTAAGCTGTGTTTTTTTCTGGAAATAGAATGCCTGTGCCCTGATGAATAGGGTGCTTGCTGTAAACATTTCGAGGGTGAGGTGGGGACAAGGGGGGCCACTTTGAGACTGGCAATTTAGGGAAAAGTTCAGGAAGGTAATCAGGTTCTGGGGCTTAACTCTCGGGTGGAGTTTTGATTTAGCTGAATTTTAAACTGCGTTTCATTATCCTGTCATGGTCCTCAGGTCATTATTTAGACTGGGTTCATTAACTCTCCTGCCAGAATAAGTGTGTGGAGTGATCTACAAGTGGCTTTTCCCAGAATGAAGGAATGAGATATATTTGTGAATCACAACTGCATACAACCTTCTTGGACAAGTACCTGTTTATCTAGGCAATATGTTTGCAATTTCATTTGTGTTTGTTTGGCTGTAATTGTTGCAGCTCTTAACTGAGTCATTCACACTGCTGTTGGCCCCCATTTGCCTGATAGCATTTTCGGTCTTTTTCAGTCATTTTCCGTATCACAGAGAAAAACAAACATTTGTATGTAAAAGATTAAACCTCAAATCTTCACCTGTCTTTGTACACGTCCGCAAACATTCTATCCAGCCTTACCTGACCTAAGCTGTACTAAAGAGCACATAAGGACATTAGAATGAAATGTCGATGCTGGTTAAACAGTGTATTAAAGTCCCTAATTAAGCATTTAATGGCGAGCGTGTGGAGCTTTAGGTTAGCTTGAGGCTTGCCTGTAACTCCTGGCTGTTAATATCCTTTATTGCGTATGTTAGCATGCTAAAGATGTTTCTACCCAGTTTTTCCCTGGGCAGACACTGAAAGGCCATCCTGTGAGTAGCTGATCCATTGTGGATGGAGGTAGTTTAACAGGCTGATGTAAGGTGCCCATTACAGCATTGCATAACAATCCACAGTTCATACTTTCTGTACATTCAAACCAATTGTCATCCCAAGCAGAAATCCCTGGTCGTCTTCAAACAAGGCTCTTCCCAGGAGGACATTATGTCTGTTTGTAATGAACAGGTGATGGATATACATACTGTGGGAAGGGTAGACCTGTTGCCATAAAATAATTTCACAATCTGAAATTATCCATCCATCCATCTTAAAATAAAACTATATATGGTTGCTGTCACGGTTCGTGGTGACCGAGCAGGCAAGGAGACGCAGGAATCCGAACTGACGGCAAACGGGGTTTAATGGGGACAGGCAAGGCAGACAGGCACGAACATCGGTCGACAATACAATGACGGATGTGACGTACTGGGGAAAGACGCGGACTAAATACACAGCCAAGCAGGGGTAACAGGACACAGGTGAGCACAATCGGGCAGGAACACAAGGTAATGAGGTGGGCGTGGCACACAGGAGGATCGAACGGAGCGGATCATGACAGTTGCGATTAATGGATGTATTTTGTGTTGGCAGAGCAAGATTTAATCAGACTTTGATTAAAATGCGAATAGCATCGCCTTGCCTTCCTCTGGGTGTTAAAGCTTTGCCTAAATATACATAGAGTAAAACCGGTCTAAGTCGAAACTCCAGCTTATAAGTGACGATTTAGAGAATTGACGAGATACACCTAAGTCGACACTTTGGTGACTTATGTCTATCTCACCGTTTTGCCGACTAGTAAATATAACACCATACCTCTACTCATCACGGCCTCGGCATCCTTCCTTGACCAGTCAGTACATGCAGTATGGGTTCCTATAAAGCCATCCAAGTCTTTTACCGACTGCCATGATGTTATTGCCCCCCCCAGCATTGGATGAATCATGCTCTGCCGTTAATTATATGGATCGAGCGCTATACCAGGCATAATTGCATCACACTACTCTTCGAGTGCAGCATTCATGTCAGGGTCTTGACTTGTAAATTTCAAGAGCACAGGACATTGCATTGGGTGAACTGGTGAACAAAAAGAAATGTAATAACAAATAGGTTTTAATCTTTTAAACACATGTGCATAAACAGAGATCGCTACCAGGGATTATCAATACAAATCTTGTGTGAAATACACTGTACATGTAATACTTTTAATTGTCACACCGTTTTGTACCTGTTTAGCGTAAATTACACCATGTTCTAATAAAAAAATCTTAAATGACGTCGTAGTTTGTGTCCGCAGGGGCGCCGCTAAGGGGGGGAAAGTTGGGACAATTCTAAGGGCCCACGCCCTTTAGGGGCCCCCAGAGATCTGTATGTTTTGAATGGAATGGGTGTGGTAGGGGGGCCCGACCTCATATTTTGTCATGGGCCCAAAATTGCTAGTGGCGCCCCTGTGTGTCCGTGGTGACAAGCAGGCGGCGGGAATGCAACTATTGGGGTGTCGACTTACAGGTAGGAAAATCCATTCATTTGTGTTGTTCGGGACTGGGATTTAGGTGACGACTAAGGGAATTTGACGACTTAGAAGCGGTGATTTACACAAGGAATTTTAAAGGAAACATCATTAGGAAAAATCGGGACTTTTGCTTGAGCGTCGTTACGAGTTACAAGCCGGCGACTTAGACCAGTTTTACTGTATATGGAAATCTAACCAACTTTGCTGGGAATGATTGAGTTGACATTGTTTGCTCATGTATGCGAGGGTCAGCTGTTAGGCTCTATGTGGCAGGCACCGTGAACAGAGTCCTTATTCGCCTGACTGCCATCGTGTACCAGTATGTGATGGGTATCCATGCGTGTGGTGGCCCACCTTTTCCCAGGCTTGACCACTATGCCGACTCTTCCCCGGTATCTGGGCGGTGCCTTGGGAATGCGGGGGGGCTGAGAGGCTGCGTCAAATCACCAGATTACTACCTGTCAGCCTGCAGCCCTGGGTAACCTGGACACGTGCATTCCAGTGAGTGAATCCTGCGTATATCCCTCATATATTTTATAACGCTTTACACAGCTTTGCTGACTGCTCCCTCCTAACCCTTGGCAGTTAATTCCCATTGTCATAGTTGGCTGAGTGATGGTAAACTGAGCAAGGACCTGTGGTCAAATTTTCACGTCTGCCGCTGCACTAATCAGTAACTTCTTGTGTAGCTGGAGTGAAGGTTCATGTCCAAATTTGTCATGGACACAGAAAAAGAACTCTTGACTTTAAAAATATTAATGAAAATGTACAAGCTAATGTTGCCTGAAGATTTAAAACAAAACTTTTAAACATTTTATTTCTGTTAGTTACCATTGCTACTTCCATTTGATTTATTTTATTATCTTAATGCCAAAACTGAACAATGCATATCTTCTACTGTGCAAATCCATGAAAGCAGTGTATCTGGTGCAAGTAGTTTTGAGCAGTAATATGAAGGAACCCAAAGCATGTCATGCAGTTAGCAAAGCCAGCAAACATAAAAGCAACCTTTCTTTAAAGATATACTGTCCATGTTTGAAATGTAAGTGTCCAGTTAGGCATTTTTAAAGGCTACAGCCTGAATTGAGGGTTAGTGAGAAGGGAGGTGAGGAGAACCTCCGCGGGTCTCCCCCCCATCCTCCTCTATTTATGCTAATTACACATAGCAAAGTCACATCTCCCTTTGATCATTTAATTAGGCCACCAGCTATCTGACAACGGCCCTGGGGGGAAAAAGATTTGCCAAAATTCATACTAGAGTTTAATCTGTCGCACCAGTAATCTTGTCTTTTTCTAGGCTGCAATGCTGTGTTTGCAGCTCGGACATCGGAGCTTGAACGGGGAAAAGCAAAGTCTCCTAAATTTAAATTCGCTGCTATCAAAATTGGCAGAAAAACACACTAAGTCCTTTGTACTGTTTTTTCTTTTTTTTTTTTTACTTTATATTTACAAATAATGCAATAAAAACCATTTGACACTGTGAAATGCAGGGCACAGTACCTTCAAAACAGGCGAGAACGTGACAAAGAAAATAACTTTACAATGGACAACAGCAGTCAGTTTTTGTAAGTCTGTACTTGGCATGCTAAAATATATTCAGCACTAAGAAAAATGAGTGTTAGAAACAGGCATGTTGATGGATGGTTCTGGGGAATACCATCCATACAGCTGTAAAATATGCATGTTCTGAAGATGGAGCAGGAGCATCTAAAAATATCTCAATCTCTATGGTGACATCTTTTATTGAAAACCTGGACGCTCGCTTCACTGTACAGTCAAACTAGCCTGACAGTTGCACTGGTACTTAAAGACTCATCAGGAACTAGGATTTCAGTAATACTAGACCTCATTTCTCATCAGTTAAACAATCATCCTGGTAATTGTATACAAGCATCATTTACAGTCATTAGATATGACCTTTATTAGTGTACTGGGGGCCATGTGACAAGACATGTGGTTGTCTGGTATGTCGTAGGATTGCAGTACAAATACATATGTACAGCTGTACCTGGGAAGAGTGTAGCTGGATTAGGGACATGTGTGGGAAAGGGAGGGATGATCCCCACACTTTTTGGTGGGGCTTATTCCTTGATGGCTCTTCTGAAGCCTACCTTCATGAGAATGAACAAGTAAAAGAGACAGTCCCGGTTCTTAGGGGGTTCTATCTCTTTGTGCCGGAGGTCATGAGCGAGGACCCCATTGGGCACCGTTCCTCCTTCAGCTCACGGCGATCATCTCATACTTGTCCTGGACGCTGCTACTTTCCTCTTCCTCCTGTTCCTTCATGGGCTCACTCTCATGGTGCAGCTCGATGAAGAGGAAGTAGATCGCCCCGCCCACCACACCCCCGACGAGTGGCCCCGCCACTGGGATCCACCACCAGTAATCTGCTGTGCTGTGGGGACAAGGAGGCCACAAGCGAGTGAGCCGTCTGTCTGCCTGCAGATGTTAAGGCATTTGAGCAGGTCATTCCAGTCTTTCTAGTCTCGTCTTTCTGGGCACCTTGTTGGGTTCTGTCCATTCCTCTCCTGTTTCTTTGCCTGTTATTTTTCTAAATTTAATTCTTGATCATGATAATGTTGAACAGAAATTAGTACTTTTCTTGAGACTCACAGACATGCACTGTGCTTAACTTGCTCTTGACATAGGCATTACTGCTAAGGAAATGGGATCAGGCACTTTGAAGTGACATCAGACAGGTATCTTTTACTCAGCATGGGGGGATGGGGGGGATGGGGGACGGGGCATGAGTGGATGTGCTGGGGAGGCTTGGCCTGAGCAAAAACAAACACTGTTGCAGGTTGACTACAGTTATTAAGGTACCAGGCAGGATTATGAGGGCAGGTGGACTGAGTTCTAATCTGTTGAAAGGAGTCCAGGGTGACCACATGTCCATAAGGTCCCGACAGTGAAAGCTTAAAAGCCAGCTGTCTACTGCCCTTCCAGGACGATTTCTCTCCGTTGACAGGTGCATGGTTGATCTAATGATCTTCTAACTGTGAGATTCTAGCTTTGAATTTAAAGGTTTAAAGACATTTATTTTCTACACTGATACCATGTTTCCCTGAAAATATGCCCTAGCCTGATTTTTCAGGATGCTCGTAATAATATATAAGCTTTACTCCGAAATAAGCCCTAGTTACTATCGCATGGATTGTACGGTAACTAGAATGAGATGCGATTATATGTAAACAGGAAACAGGAAATGATATTTATTTATTTAATATTTGAATAAATGTATACACAGTAGATTTTTGTTCCTGAATAGATGTATCATTCGATTGTTTATATGAAGAGATACGGTTAGAAGATGACCTGATTTGTCTGTATTTGAATAAATGTGGATTTTTGTTCATGAATACCGGTAAATGTACTGTAATACCGGTAACTGTACTGTAATACCTGTAAATGTACTGTAGTTTGTTGTACATGGGAAGATAAGACATCCCCTGAAAATAAGCCCTAATGCATCTTTTGGAGCAATGTCTTATTTTCGGGGAAACACAGTAGGTGGCTCCCCACATCTGATTTTCACCCTTGTATAATACTAAGAATTGTTATTCCTTTCTATGATACCGTATTTGTTAATCATTATTAAACGCTTCAGAGAAACTGCGCTGGGAAGCCTGTTAATATTATTAATAAACTGGGTTGGAAAAGGTAAAACCTGTAAGAGTCTGAGTGCTAAACAGGATCCATTTCTGCATCTGTTTGTTGTCAGACTCTTCAGCCACATTGGAAACAGGAATGAGATTGAGTTTCCCCTGGCTGACCTGAGCCAGGCCTGCTGGGTACTGGAGAGGCCATTCGATTGGTTGCATAATGTTTGCCTGTCAATCTTTAAACAACAAGTAAATGCATGTGAGCAGCTCCCATGCTGACCATGACCGCAGTCTTGGGGGTGGAACATGTTAGCGATGACCTTTGACCAGTTGGCATCAAAAAAAGTCAATAAACATTCTAAATGACAAATCTGGATGGGGATCAGGACTTTGTTTTGGATAACAGAATAAGTGACCCAAACAGAGATATCAGGCTTCTGTACGTAAGCAGAATATTCCTGCTTGCATTCTGTGCTGTTCGGTTTGCTTCAGAGATATCAAAACAGGGACTTGGTTGTACATGTCATAAGACTTCTTGTTAAAAACCTTTTCTCCCTTAATCACGTCCTGTTTCCCAGCCTGAGGGAGAAAGACGATACCACTAGGAAGGGTTTGGTCTATATCTATTCTGTTATCCATTTATTAGCTATGGGCATTGCGTCTAACCATCAGAACATTCTGTTTTTTCCTCTCGTGTTGGAAAGACCACACAGCCATTGACTGTCCAAGAGGTCAAGCTTCCTTTGAAGACTGTTAAACATGTGGCTAAAATGTAGGGAAGCTGTGTCCAACTGAGGGTCGCAGTGTATTCAGGGGTACAGAAAAACATGACTGTCCCACCCAGGGATCTCTTACTCGAGGATCAGGACCAACATGCAATGATCTTTTGAGCCTAAAACCATTGAGCAAGAATTCAGTTGTCAGACCATGAATGTTGACATTTATGTGAAAGGAATCATTTACAGCCATTATTTGTTTTTGGAGTGAAGTATTCCGTGCGCATTTTAAAAAACGTGAAAATTGTAATGAGCCAGTTATATTAGGGGTACTGGCTTCAAGAAAGACTTGAACGGCTTTCAGAGAGAAAGAGGGCGGTGATTGGTTACCTGAACACATCCATGCCCCACCCAGCCACAGCCGTGAAGACCCTGGGACCCAGGTCGCGGGCAGGGTTCAGAGGATAGCCACAGTTCAAGCCCATGGACACGCCGATCCCCAGGATGATCAAGCCGATGCCTAAGGGCTCCATTCCTCTGGGGGCACCAATGTTCTTGCCGTCGATGATGGCCAGGATGCACAAGACCAAGATGCCTGTCCCAAACACCTAGGCAAGGAAAGGAGGAGTCTGTTATAGCAGTATCATCGTCCTCGGAGCAAAACTCCATGAACAGTTTCCTTTTTATCCAAAGACACTTACGCAACAACCTTCAGCTTGATGTTCACTATCATTATACTACTTATTACCCAGGGAAAACGACTCCACACTGGTGAGATTTGAAGCCCTGTCACACTGGAATTATTTAATTGGCTTTCTAGTTGCAACAAGACTTGCCTTTGTTACCTACACACTGTATCCAACACAAAGACAAATTATTTTGACCCACTGTGCTCTGTCCTGGTCTTCAGGTTCTGGACTCTTGCATATTTTATACATTAGCATATTTTAATCGGTACCAGATTTATAGCTGACAATGTTTAGAGCTAAATTGGAAGAAAAAACCCAATGCATCTAGCAGGCCTCTACAACCAAAGATGCCCAATTTCCATGCACCATAGTTCATTAGAAACATCAGGGCAATGTGACACCATAGGACATAGACAAACAGGATAATTAATAGATTCGCTTTTAGGAAGGAGGGCGATCAATTCAAATTGCTCGAAGTCTGCAGCATTAACCACATGCTGGAAGAGCAATCTGTTTATTGAATCAGAATGACCATCTTGCTGATCACAGATCAGTGCTGTAAGCAGTGACCAAAAACAACAAGCAAAAGGCCATTAAATCACTCATAACTGTGAAAGGCCTCCAGTCCAATAGACCCCAGCACTACATGACCAGGGATGCTTCTATCCAGTGACCTGTTTGTGTCCAGCAACATCAGTAAAGGATGCACTTTGTAACCCAAACCTTTGCTTTGAATGCCAAGGGGTTCCTGCCTTTAATGGACGTTGCTAATTTCCTCTGGCGAGAGCCAGTTTTGTTTATGTGGGATGGGCCATAATGGATGTTCCTCTCTACTCTAATTTAGTACTATGGGAGCATTGAGCATTCATTTGGTGGTGAAGTGTGAGGTCTGGAAAATATTTACATTGCTTTTAGGGTTCCTCTTTAAGGTGTTGCATGACACCTGTTTATTGTGCAGTTTACTCAGTAAAATGCTGTAAATTATTGTAAAGGTGTTAGAATGAACAACTAACAGAGTAATCTTTAAAAAAAGAAGTTAATGATTCCTCAGGTTGAATTCTGTGGCCTGCACACACACATAGTGCCCCTCCCATCTTAATGGCATGATCAGATGAACGGTGAAACGCTGCTACATAGCCAAGTGGCGTAATGCAAGGTGCAAGGTTCTGGCTCACTGAATGGCAGTTTGGATCACTCACCTGGTCAATGAATCCGTTGATTATTGAGAGGTGCCTAGAAGGGTAGGAAGCAAAGATGTGTGCTGTGGCGTTGATGCCAGTCACTGACAGTATTCCACTCGTGAAGTCCATAAAGGCATCTAGGAGAATGAGGTGTGCAGTTTCAGAACTGATCATTGCTCTGTTTCACAGCCTGTGTAACAGACTTGTTCTTCTGGCTGCACAGAAGAGCACTAACTTGACTGAGTTCCCCGACCTTCTCAAAATCTTTGAGAAGATCTGTATGCTTTTGGGGTTCAGACAGGGAGCCAGGCATCGTGGTGTTGATCTCCTGCTCCTCTATTTTCCGTTCATCCGAAAGGGGCTACTTTTGGACAAAGGCAATTCATGATCAATGTGCTGTCCTTCAGCTTTGCTCTTGGCCCAGGTTATGAGGGGCAGGCAGTCAAAAACATCTCCCATGTTGGATCAGTTGCTAGTGAATATATTTGCAATTAGGCAGATCACCAACGCAATATTAATGGCTGATCTGTAACACACTTAGAAAATGTGCTTTGACCTGCATTAGTCAGTCTAAAATTAATCACTAAGATGAATTTTGTGTTCATTTCATCGCTCAGTATGGCCAATGGCAGATTTTTTGGTAAATGTTCAGATTGTTTAGTGTGAAAAGAAATTTAATTGAAATAATAATTGCATGTATATATTATACTTGCTGTTATTCTACATCAATTTTCAATTGAAACTTTAAATGAAAATTATGATTGTATCAGTTTAAATTCTGTCAGAGGGATATATCCATTGTCCGTGTTTTAAGTCCTGGGAATAAAAAGAGACACAACTGTCCCTTTTTTGTAAATGCAGAAGAATATGAAACCACAAAGTCCATTTTAGGTCACGGCAGGAAGATGTGTAAATCTGGCAGTAAAAATGGCCCCTTAAACCCCGAGACTTTCCGTGTCTAAATTTAGGATACGCTCACCGTAGTACAGGCCGAAGACAGCAGCCGCGCCGACGAAGGCCCCCAGGAACTGCGCGATGACATAGACGGGGAACTTCACCAGTTTCAGCCGACCCAGGACGACCATAGCCAGGGACACGGCAGGGTTAATGTGGGCGCCTGTAGGGGGGTGGGGGGGATGGGTGGCTGGAATGTCACCTCTGATACATCGCTGCCCATTGAAATTTGTGTGTGTATGTGTGCCATAGCACTGGCCAGCAGAGCGGTTTCCGGCTGGCTGCAGCCGCCTCTGCACTCAGCTCTGTTCATATCCTGTTTTGTTCAGTGACGGGCCACCGATGGGGCCGCGCCCTGAGGCGGACTGACGATGGATCTGCACACTGTCTCACGAGAGCGGTGGACAGGATTGGCCGGGCACCCTGCCCTTTTGTTCGGCAGCCCGGGGCTGAGGTGTGACCTTTTCAGGGTTGGCGATGCTGGGACATGAGGCACAGGCCAGACTGTAATCCATAACCCATTCTGGGAAACAAAATGACACGATTGGGTGATGTGACCCGTCTGTGCACATCTCCCAGCAGCATTTTAAGAGGAAAATGCCTCAGAAGACAGACCTGTGACTGGGAACGGAGGCTCTGCTGTTGTACCCTTGGGCAAGGTGCTAGACCTGAGCTCATTACATTGATGATGAGGTTTGAGGTTCCCTTGGTTGGGAGTATCAACTAAGCAAGTGAATGATGTGTCCACTAATCAAACCCAATCTGCTGCAGACACGGCCTGAAATTTAGCTCTAACACGGCATTGACGGTGACTTGTGACACAATAACACATACAGCTAACTAAGGCTACTTGCTAAGATGTTATTCTGAAGACATTTTATATTACAGGTCAGTGATTTTTTTTGAACTGCAGCCGTTCTGTTATTTGGTCGTATTTTTAGCTACCAATTAAAATAATTAAGGGAATGCAGTAATATTAAAAAAGCATAAATGGGTGAAAGTGTAAGCTGCTTTTGATTAGCCATTATCCTATGAATAATGACCCGTCAATTTGCGTAAATTATCCAAATAAAAATAGACCAATTTTCCTATGGGCTGTAATGAGGTTACAGGAACGTGATGAAATAATCACTGTTTTGTTTGTACGTAGGATGTAAGATCGGTTCCAATTGGCCCGGTTTATGTGCAGGCTGTGCTAACTGTGCACTCCTTCTTTCATGGGTTACATAGCAACTTCAGCTTTGTACATGCTTCTACCCAAAGCCTCTGGTTACACAGCCCTGTCACAACACGAGAAACGTGTTTCTGAGTCCCTGCAGAGACACAAAGACAACAAATAATAGTATTTTCAATGTCTGCATAACGTCTGGTGTGACGATAACATCCGTTAGGGCTAGGACCGGACTCTCGTGGACAACGCCTGTCTTCTGTGCCTGACACAGAGCAGCATTAGTTCCTCAGTGTATTTATCTGAGACTAGTCACTCCAAGCCATGCAAAGCATCCATAACAAACATGTAATCTGATCTGTTGTTAAACTTTGACCCCTCCCACCTGCACAGCAGCACCGAATCGCCCATAATATGTGCAAGGGATTCCCAGTGCTTCATTCTTTACTGTTAACACAGCATGAAGGTCTCTCTCTGCAAAGAACCTACAGGAAAGTATCCTTCTGGTCATAATCGACTATCTCTTGAACCTGTAAATCCAGCCTCTGTTCCTTATAAATCTTTATTTGCTACTAAGAAAGACTTAAGAATCAGGAACGCACAACTGAGTCATCAGATATGGCCCTAATAGGTTCCACAGCCCCCCACCGGGACCCTCATTTCTCATCACGACGCTGTCCACAAAGAGTGCTACTCCACAGCTAATACGACCCTGCCTACCTGGAATGAGCACTTCAGGGTCTCGAAAGACTCTTAAAGCAACACAGACCTGTTTTATTCAGAAAGACAAGGACCCTTTCACCCCTGCTGCACCCAAAGCCTCCATACATGATGTCATGACAGCCTCACAGGAAAATCACAAAACTCCCATGTGAAAGATCTCTACATGAACTAAGCAGCTTTCTGTTACGTTGTGCAAGAGATGTTACCACTTTCACAATCGTTTACTTTGTGGTTCTCTTAAAGCACTAACAAGCATAGCGTTCAGCTTACAGGTGCCCCGGCATTTCATTCAGACTGCAGAACAGAAATCAAACCCATCCTGGAAGAGCATGTTTTATTTCCTGCCTGAAATATGGATGATGCATGAATGCCAAGACACCACCAGGTAAAGATCTGAACAAACTGTTGTGTTTAACACTCCTACAAGCAGCAAAAATATGAACTTTGAATCCCTGTGGATAAGCACAAAGACTTGTTTATACCATGAAGGTAAATAACATGCTTCCCTCCCGCTATTGTAGAGAATTCCTCCCTTCATTTTTCTCCACCCTCCTAAATGAAAGTGTTCCCACTCAGCAAAGATTCACTTTCACCCCGACAGTCTTCTCTTTCCTTAAATGTAATGAATTTCCATTCAAATGGTGTCCAATCATATGTACACAGGAGCTGCGTAGCAATTCCATATACAGCCAAACCTACAAACTATCAACATGCATTTTCTTGCATGGTGTTGCGTTTATGTATGGGGTCCTGCAGGTTTGACCTAAGGGCATTGTTTCACTGGAACAATTCAGGTTTCAGGCTCTAAGGTTCCACAGCGGTGAACAACAGAATCTTCATGCTACTATTCTGTATGCCTGATTTATGATACTCATCCATCCTGCTGTGATTTACCTCTACTTTTCGGTAAAATTCTGCCACTCTAGGTGTGATGTGTGATGCAATATTGGAAAGCAGGTATTTTGACACCAAGCTGAACTGGGCTGGTTTTCATTTTACAGTTAGAGTGTGCAGTGTGGTGCATCTACACGACAGTAAAACCGTGTCTATGCTGTGACTGATCCCCCGGATCCATGTATGTAATAGCGGTGCGACTGTCACCTGACACCCCTCCAGCCACGTAGACCGCCATCATCACTCCCAGAGTGAAGCCGATGTGGATGGTGAGCGGCTCTCCCAGGGCACCGCGACTCAACACCGTCTGTGCCACGGAGCCGCAGCCGAACAGCTGTGACGAGGAGGCGGCAGATCGGAATCAGCAGAGCCGCAGGAGCTGCCATTCGCTACCGGCAATTCCCGATACCCAATCTCATTCCAGGGCGTCATATCTAAACTCAGAAGTGTTTATATCAACCATTCCAAGCCACCTTGGATAGCGACAGTGATGGAGAAGAACCAGGAAGAACCAGACAATCGACTTGGCTAAATATGCATAAGGAAGATCGGTGACGTTCAGACAGATCAGCATTTTAACTTAAACAAAGTGGCAAAGCTGGCTCAGTGTCTTCGGCAACATAGGACCTCTGCTGATCACTTTACAGTGCATTGTTAAGTCTGCTGCAGGACATGTAAATTACGTGTCATTTATGAGGATTACGTTTAAAACTGCATATAATTGTCAAAAAGTTCAGTGTCACTTGCTAGAAACTAAGTGATATTTTTGAAAACTAAACAAAAAGCACTTCAGTTACATTTCAATATATAAATTCAGAAATTCTCAGGCCCGTGACTATAATTTAAGAAAAGTGTTTTAATACAGTTCAATGTATTTATTGTACTCTAAATACTTTTAAAAACTTTTTTGTATGTATTGTATGTATGTATGTAAGTGTATGTTTGTAAGTGTGTGAGTGGGATGTGGTCTGGAAAAGTCAATAAATATATTTCTCAAAAAATAATAACTTATATGTAACTAGTTTGCAAATCAGTTGAAATAAAGCCTAACTTAACCACTTTAAACCTGTTAAATGTCTCTCCACTCACTAAAACAAGTGTCTGCGTTTCGAGAATGATCAAGAAGTGAAAAGAACATAGGAAGCGATCAATCATCAGAATTTTTCCAAATATATATTTTTTGTAGTCAAAATGAAAGTTTAGTCAATGTTCAGAACACCTACTGGCAACGCGCAAAACAATTATTTGAGCGTAATTCTGACAAGTCTTCGCTTTGACTTCCGTAAAAGACATTACCGCAGAAATGTATGGGTTCGGGGTACTTACGATTAATATGAATGTTCCGAGAAATTCGGCCAGAAACTCCCTGAAGATGCGGTTATGCACCACGCAGCACTCCTTCATTTTCCTTTTGCGCTCAGTCTCCATGTGTTCGCGGCCAGAGGATGCTGCGGTGTTATCGGGACTGGCGATGGCGGCCAATGCGCGCCGCTCGCCCTCCGGCTGACATATAACCCCGTGGCACCGCGTCCGCTCACGCTGCTCTCCCTTTAATCGCTTATTTATCTCACTCTAGTTATCCCGACTCGTCGCTTGCATTCAAATGGTTAATTCCATTATTCTGCTTAACGACGTCAGTGTGTCATTTCAAGGCACGTTTTCCATTGTCCAATTTTAGTTTTTTTCATTACCCATTTTCTACCTCTAAAAGAATGTAACCTATGAACTTATTTGGTTTGTGTAAAATGTGAATGGAAGGCCCTTGTAATTGGATTAATAAGTGAAGCATTTACACGCTGTGGTTCACCATTGCCTAAGTACACCTAACAAAACTAGTGGCAGGTCTTCTCATCTTTCATTTATTTTCTTCCTGCAGTGCTGACCTATAGGTTTTAGCCACTAGCAACACAAGCAGTTATGAACAGGCATTAAATTATTACAATATTTTAATTGTGTACACCGCTTTTAGTGATCACTTCTGCTGGAGTGAAACTGATTGCTGAAATCAAATGATCATTATAACCTATTTTTTTGTTCTTAGCGTAGTTTTAATTTTTTTCCATGTTGTCATGTTCAAAGGCTGCCAAAATGAACACTGTAAACCGACTACTTGATTACTGTAAGAGAGTTATTTAAACAGTGTACAGGAATGATTCTGTCCCAAGCTTTTTGATCCATATAAGCAATTGATCACTATAAACGGTTTCCACTTATTTAATTTAGTCGAAATATGCTCACAATGCTATTAGTTCAGTTCATATGGTGGAAAACTGGGACAAGCAGATCGATAGGCCTACTAAAATATCAACTCTTTCGATCAGAGTGTTTAACATTGAAAATCGATTCAAATGTTTAAATATCAATATCGATATTTAAAAACGATCTATAGAGTCCGAGACTATAGTACCATTTTTTGACAAACATAGCTGGTTGGTTATTATACCAGTTTTGTGGGGTACCCATTGGGCTTTAAACATAATAGTTCCATGTCAAATAAAAGTGATATTGTAAAATGGCTTCATTTTGAGTAATGCCAATATATACGGGTGGTTGAAAATGCGCTTTTAGGCCTGCTGTTAAGGTAGCCTGAGGTCCACAATTTTAAAAAAACTGTCACCAGGAAAATAATGTTGCTTGGTGGCATTAATGGGCCAATGAACATTAGTTGTTTTCCTGGTGATATTCTTGAAATGATAATAAAAATATGGTATATCAGTCCTCAAAGCTTTCAGTAAAGTGTAACACAGCTGGGAGATTTGTTTTGCCTTGACTATACATGCGGCTAATGCTGGCTGTGCTAGTGTAATGTGAGCAGCGGAATGTTCACCGCTGGTGCTCTTTCAGAAGCTCGGCGAATTCATGATAATTTTCATCCTTAATATTGGACTCAGTCATAAGGTGAAAAAGCGAATGAGAGCAAAATAAAATTGTTGACACTGCCTTGTATCTGTTTGCGTAATTCACAGCAACGCCACCAACTCAAATGGCATGTAAGTTCTGTTCTGCTAATTTGTTTTGGATCGATTTTTCACTTTCTTGTTTCATAAATATATTAATATTTATTGCAAATACTGCCTTTAGCTTTGATTATGGCGCACATTTGTCATGGCGTTGTTTTCACAGGCTTATACAGCATCTCACCCTTTATTTTCATCCAGATTTACATTCGTTTCTCACCGAGATCCCGTATTGACAAGTGAGTCGAACCACTCCATAAAGCCTCCTTCAGCACATCCCAAAGACCTTCAACGAGGTCAAGGTCACAATTCTGTGGTGACCACGTCATGCGTGAAAATGATCCCTCATGCTCCCTGAACCACTCTTTGACAATTTGAACCCAATGAATCTTGGAATTCTTGTCCTGGAATATGCCCATGCCAACAGGGAAGAAACAAACCCATTGATGATGGATGGAGGTGTAACCTGGTCATTCACTACATTCAGGTATTCAGCCGACTTTATTTTATTGCCACATAACATTGCTTGGCTGTAATAATGATCCAGACATTGGCTCTTAAGTATTTGCTGGCATATATTGAAATGGCGAATGTTTCTTGGCCGGGCAGTGTATTAAAATACTACGATGTGGTTTCCCCCAGTATCGTTCAGCACTATTTTTCATTTAATTCACACAAAAAAACTATAACATCAGGATCCGCGTCGGCGATACCAACCTTGCTTGGATCAAATCGGATCTAAACGGAAATAAGCGTTATCTCCCATCCCCAGTGGAATAGTTGGATCGAGCAGAAGGGGGCGTAAGCGTTTAGGGATCTTAGCTAACGATTGCCCTCTACTGGATGAAGTGCAATTTGTTTTAAAATTCCTACATTTTCTCTTGTCAAACGTATACAACCCGTTTCCCTACCTGTCTACTAAAATGATATTAAAAATCACCATGAAATTTCCAGGTCGTTTGATTAGTTTGTCATGCCATATGTTGCCATTGATTTTAGAATTCAAAACCAATTTAACGTATTTGCAGGAAAATACAGTAGTTTGCAAAAGTCTTAGGCAGGAAATATGCAAAGCTATTTATTTGGATAGTAAGTGTATATTTGCTCAGAACAAAAACACCATTTAACATTAGACAATATGCAAATGAAGAGTAGCAGAATAAAAGCTAACAGGAATATCTTCTGTTCTGGCAAAAATCAGTGATATCTTGCTAGATCAACACCGAATCGATTCCCAAAGCTCTCCGGTGGGGCACCCCAGCCATTTAATGCATTTGTTACATTTCCCCACTAGCTCGCTCAATTAATTCATGTAATTAGTAAAAAAAAAAAAAAAAAAAAAACGTTTTTGACAGTACAGTGAGATGTCGAATAGGTGAACATGGTAAGCTAACGGTCAAAAAAAAATATTCTTTATTTTCATAGTAGCTGCAAACACTGGGGTGATTTTAGGAGAGGTTTTAAAGTAGTTAAGCTGACACTTTGACAGACATAAAATCATAGTTTTGCACCAACATGAATATAATTTAAACATCATTTTCCTTGACGGCCTAAGAGTGCTGCACAGTACTCATGTAGGTTATTTTGTCATTGTACCTGTGATTGGAAGACACCAGATGGCTGCCGGGATCCTCTGACGCTGCTTCCCCCAAAACGTACGTCGCTTTGGAGAAAAGTGCCTGTAAATATCATGCACTGTTGAAATACGACTATATTAGCATTGGTTAATGGGTACTTATACCTAATTCTGTTATTTAAGTGTATTATTCTGCTTCATTGTACTTTTTATTAATCCTTAGTTGACAAGGAAACTATCCAAAGGCTTGATGTTGATTCATACCTCCAGGGACCTAGTCAGCAAGATGGAAATGCCAATAACATTTCATAGCGTAAGCCGTTGGGCATCAGTGATGATTTACTACGTTATTTGTTGCTTCTTTCTCATCATTCCTATTTACCGGCACTAATGGCGGCCCTATTTGTCCGTCTACGGTGTCGACAGAACTGGATGCCGAAATCACATTCATTATGTGTAATACAATGCGAGAATAGTCAAACTGTCCGTACACTGACAGATGTGTCCATAGCAATACACATGTGTCCGTAACAAAATATTTTGACTGAGGAAAAATAAATATGTACGCTACATTAGTGAATTCAATTAACGGTGAAAACTGCATTTTGATCAAAATGTCTGTCAGAATTAGCCATGGTGTGGACTCCTGCTACTGACATGAGATTTATCGCACACTGCTCACCTGAGAATGACAGCTGGACGTAAACACGTTTTAAAGACACATATGTTGAACCACGTGTATCTATTGTGTTTTTTTTAAGACAGTACCTTTACATTCCTATAGGCCTAGTAATAAGACGACTATTGAAAAGTATTACTTTAGGCCTACTAGACGTTTTACATTCAACCCAGATAATTTGCCTCATTGTATTATTTTAGGACATATGCAATATATTTGGCGCCGTTAACGGACTCAGAAGCAGACAGGAGTCTACTTCGACGTCACATGGTAAGAATAATAAGCCGCTTGAGGGCCTGAATTGTGCGGTAAAGCCTCTAGGTTGAATTGGTCATTATACCTTAGTTACATGACAATGTTTAACCTAATGACTGTTATCGTATTGATATTAATCAGCGTGAATTCGTGCTTTGCCGATAGAGGGCGCTCCATGAACAGCAATAATAACAACTAGACTATGGCGCCTGTTTCACCAGACACTCGGCTGGAGGCTGTGAAAAGGAGGAGCTACAGGTGAAAAAAAGGAAATGTTTTGGTGGCATTAATCAGTGTCACCTTTTCAGTAAATTGTCGTCTTTGATGTGAAGCAGGCACTTTAGAGAGTCACCCATGCTGTGAAGAAAAAAGACTGTGGTGATGGACGAAAAACACTCCAGTGAGGCTTTAAAAAATCATAACACTCTAAAATGTATCTCTAGCTTGGATCATGGCTTATTTTATGTCACGTTTTGGCTATATTTAGCATTCGTGTACTAGTAATTAGATTTTAAATATCGAGAAGAAGCAAGCTGCCAAATAATTGATGAAATATGAAATTGATAATAATATCTAAAGTATAATTTTGCTGTGACGCTACAGAGACATCAAATAACCCCGAGGGTAAGCCGCTATAATAATCAGATGATAAATTTATACTTAAACGATTCGATTGAAATTCCTAAGATAGGCGTTAAGGTTTGTGTATAGCTTAATGTAAACCGATGTAAACTGAAAAGATAACGCGTGATTTTCTGTGTAATCCCTCAGATCGAGACTGGCTACTAACAGTCACTTGCGGTCCTAGAGGATCCCAATGTTTACTGAAAAGTCGAAGGTAAACGCAAACTGGGGCACAACACTGCCGACTGATCGTTTCTCACAATCAAGAGACAGAAATAACTTGTGATCCCCTGATGGCAGCACTTCAACAACATCCTGAGTCCATCTGTGAATGTTGTAACAGCCAAGTAAGGGAAATGCGTGGCAAACGGACCTCAGCCAAAGAAAATTCACACTTGCAAAAGTGACACTTGCAATCTGCCTAGGACAAGGCTTCGGAACATTTTAAAAAATCTGACAGAGTAAGTAAATTCCCCGATATCGTTTTGTCTTTCACTTGAGAAAAAAGTGGAAAATGTTATTTAAATTTCACATAGAAAATTCGTCTATTATGGATGATCTAATTCAGCAGTTAATTTATAATATATTTTAATACTAAATAAATCAACTATTTATTGGCGAATACTGTAAACTTAACTGATTTGAAGACTCCTCGAGAACACGTTTTGAAACACAAATGTAAACAAATGTGAAACGGGTGAGATAAGCTGCGGCTCGCTGCAAGGACGGGGTGCTTTGGCTTGATCATCTCAGCGGGCTCTGTGAGTTTGGGCGCCCTCCTCAGCACGCTGTTCTGATTAAACGGCCTTTCAAACAGATCTCTGCTCTCACTCAGGTGTTAATTCTCCTGTAATTACAATGCGTAAAACCATCGTGCTCCCCACTTCAGCACGAATTCCGACACCTCCTCACTTTTCACGTTTTCCCCAAGCTCCTGATTGATGTATTGAGTAAATAAACACACTAAATGATAAACACCTTCATGTCTGGGGGAATCTTTTAAGAACGTGAAGCGAAGAAAGTTTTTCTGCCCCCCCCTTAAAAGAGGGGTGTGCGTATATGTGTGCTTGCATGTGGAGGCGGGTGGGGGTGTATCTTTTTCCTCCAGATCGCCCAGACTGCTTTATGTAAATGTTCGATTTTAATTATATCGGGAGGACGGCCCTGCTCACTACCCAATAAAAATGGGCCGAAGCTGACACCTGGCTATAAACGCAGGAGGGATTCCAAAGCCCTAATCAGAGACCTGTGGAAAAAAACACAAGACGCACATCTGTACAAGAGAGACGTCCCTGCGCAATGACTTCCAGTAAAATTGAGCTACCCGGGGAAGTTAAGACCGATGCCGCTGCGCTCAACGCGTCTCTCCATTCGATGCCCTCGCCCGTGTCCAATCCGGAGATAAAATATACTAAGGTTTGTGATTTCTTTAAAACCAATTTTGAATTGAAATGGTTTTGTTTTATTGCATATTTTCATTAACGTATCCATTTTCTTTAAATTCACTTATAATATTTAATCAAAATGAAATGAACAATTAAAATGGAAACAAATTCGAAAGTTTCGACAATCGAATTATCAATGAAAAATTAATTATTAATTGTATTATCTCAGCTCAAGTGTAAAGTATGTGATATTTCTCATAATGTTATGCAGTGTTCATCATAAAATGTTTAAATCGTTTAATCGTTTAATCGGATCATTCGTTTAGGTTTATTTGCAGGTTCGTACGATTTGGTTCTAATTTTCCAGGCTGTTAATATATTCAATGAATTGGATATTCATTGTTATTTTACGTGAGTAGCGGATATAACGGGAAATACATACATAACACTGTGACTTTGAATATGAAATTGCTGTAATATACCAGAATGTAGAAAAATCAGCACAAATAAGCAGTTTTAGAAACTAGTATAAAGAGGACTGCTCATATATGTGATTTTTCCATTTATATTTCATGATAAATTAAAAGATAAAAGGTAACATTTTAAAACCTTAAAACGAGAAAGAGTGATTCCTCGTAAAGTTCTGTGGTATTCAGTAGGTAATCACTGTAAGCGGTCCAATATGTAAGTAATCGAGAGTCCAGAGCTTTAATACATTTAAAACACACACACGCACACAGGTTGACTCCCGATGATACATTAGTGGAAACAATTTAATGACAATTCTCAAAAGTCTAAATTGAAGTAAACTGCACACGGCGCAGTGCTCCGGATCCGGACAGGTGTCGGCTGAGCTGCCCGCGGCCTGCAACGAGTCTCTCTCTATAATAGGAACCACGCACAAATCCGCAAAACCTATATATCAATTAATACATTGTTTTAACATCAATGTATGTAATTTAACCTTGTGTTTAATTAGTTACTAATTGCAAGAACCGATTAGTCGTAAATTACGTCTTCATTTTGAATGTCTTGAAGAATCATTAATATATTATGATTGTTTTTTTAATCGAAAACCATGCAGTTTTCGTGCCTGATGTGCGCGCCGGTCTTACAACTAAGCATACACGTTTCAGAGGTGTATTTATATTTATACGTTAAGGAATAAAAATTATTGCAAAATGACGTTAATGCCCTGGCGAATGTGTCCCTACTGCACCGTTATTTTATTTTCTTTCCTGATTCGCCTTGTAGTAACAGTCGTGAAGGAAGAGGGCACTGACATGAAAGGTGTGTCAGTAATATGTAGTGCGTTCCCAAAGCTTTGCGGACATCACCAGCACCGCTGTAAAAGTGTCGTGCGTTTAGCAGAACACAGAGCACGTAGGAACATTAGAAATACTACAGACTGCAGAGTCCAATCAGTCCAACCCATCAACTATGTATTTTGACTTTTGAATCAAACCTCCTCTGCTCTTGGTACAGAGACACACTTTCTTGCTCCTAATATTAAACTAAGTGAAGTAGCAGTTTGTGGCACATATCCAACAGATTCAAGTGCTTTTCAGGGTTGACCGTGAATATTCTCACAGAAATTTTCAATTAATGGCTCTTGCATGTCCCCTGCTCACCCCCTCCCCAGAAACTCCTTAGTTTTACTGTGTAATAGACAAGGACTGAATTGGAGAAATAAAAATATTTTTTTGACCCACGGTGCTGTGGGGACAGTCATCATTTGAAGGGGATCCAGAAGAGAAAAGTGGGAGGGATTCAGAGAATAAACTCACAGGAATTTGGGGGGAATCTACTGTCTTCTTCACGGGGGAGGGGGGGGGCTGTGATTTATGGGATGTCCAGGCAGCCTGACTCCTGCACTGGCAGTAAAGGAGCAGCATGCAGCAAGCTATGAGGGGGTGGGGGGGGGGGGGGGCGTGTGGGGGTGCATGTGCGGGTGCATGTGCGGCACACAGACTGCCAAGCTACGCACAAGTGGCGTGTGTAAAAGGCATTTTTTTGAAATATTATTGCTCTGATGAAAGTATGACTTATGGGTAGATATAAGAGGGTGCGCTGTTTGGCTGAGGTCTGCGGACATGGGGCTGCTGCGGTTTATGCTTCTCTCCGCTCTCTGCCTTTGCGGGCCCCCGTTTTAGCAGGAAGACGTACTTCATTATTCTGAATTTGACGCCAGCTTGTTTTTTTGGACGGCATCTACACTAGCGATTAAGTGTGAGCTTTTTTCCCACACATGCCCCGTACGGTGCACCTTCAACATTCAAAACGGCCTGCAGTACTTTCCATGCAGTTGCAGGAACAGCAGAAAGCGTCACTCACCGTCACACTCAACTTTGATTGAGTGTGTCATTCTCTCATGGTCGGATGCTTGCAGCTACGGAGGTTGGTCTGTAAGGAAAGTCACCTCCAGGTGTTGGGTTTAAGTGCCATTTGGGGAGCTCTGAGCACAGTGAACCTGGAATTAGAACGTTTAACTTGACTAGTCCCCGGAGGCAAGTGGTAGAGCTTAAGGAGGTCCCAGCGAAGGAGCTCACTCGGGGGGGCTGATAACCTCGCAGAGGAAGGCATAAATTAGCCCCCACCGATGGACCATCATTGATGTTTTTCACTTTTTTTTTTTTTACAGCTTGGAGGGAGGGGGGAGACGAGAGGCAGCTGGTCATTAGCCTCTGCCTGAGAAAGGCGTCTCTCAGGGTACCAGAGTGTCCGGTCATTTTTGCTCAGACCAGAATGCATTTACTGTCAGGCCGAGAAAATGTTTAAGGCTGTTTTTCTCCGGAATCAGTGGATATTTGCTCAGACAAAAAAAAAACACAATTTAGCTGTTCTCCAAAAAGTCACCGTAATCTTGCTTGATAGCTAGGAGAACAGCGTTTCGGTTCCCAAACCCCTCCTTGGGCGCTCTCCAGCCATTCCATGTATTTGTTAAATCTGACCACCAGCCAAATTATTTAAATCAGTTAAATGACTCAATGAGGTATTGATCATCCAAACATGGTTTATGCTACACTGTCAGAGAAAGGAGTAGTAATCTGTACCTTTGCTTGCCATTGGGACTGCACCCTCAAGGGAAAATGTACAGAATGCTGATGTACAGAAATGTGACTATGAGGAACATTTTTGTACCATTGGGGTATATTAACGTTGTTTGTATCTTGGGGATGTTCCTCAGTGTCCATTTCTGTTCTTTAAATTAAATTAAAAGTACACGTAACCTACGGCTAGGGTACAATTGGCAGACCCTGGCACAGCGCCAGTGACAAGCAAAGGTACAAACCGGTGCTCCTTTTTCTGACCGTGTCAGAAAATACACGAGTGTACCGGATGGTCTCTGCAAATACTGGGGTGATTTTAGGAGAGGTTTTGAAAGGGCTAAACTGCCACATTTTGACAGGCATAATAACATGGTTTTACACCAACATGATCATCATTTAAACATCATTTCTTTGATTGCCTACGACTGCTGCACAGTGCTGTAGGTACATGTCTGTTTAATATCTCGTTTGTCGTTATGGTTACATCTGTCTGAACTGCTGGCCTTTTGTATGGTATTCCTATTACTTTTTTTGCAGAGTAAAACTGCAGCTTATTTATTATGTACGCCACTCTAGTTTTTGGTAGGGTATGCAACCAGAATGCCAGGAAGTAAATATTTACTCAATTAATTTACATTTTTAAATAAAAGAATATTGTTTATATTTAGGAAAATACAAACAATGTTTTCTGCAAAAGTTGCATTCTGCAGAGGAATATGGATTTTTGGCTAAACTCAGAAGAGTTCTTGGGTTTCACATACAGACTTTACTGAAAACTGCAGCTTAATGTGAACACTGTACAGTGCTGCCTGAAGCAGGTCTAATTTATTTTGTGCAAGATCATTGCAGTGGGCGCGCAGTTGGCAGCCTCTTTGCTGGAAGAGTGAACCAGACACCGTCAGCCCATTGTAGCCTGACAGAGCACAGAGGCTGCCGCCATCCGCTAATATATGGTCCTGTGAGGGTCATTGGCCTCGCGAGAATCTGACCCACGCTGAACTGGAATTCCCGGCTTCAAAACAGTGTCCACACTGCCATCGAGATCAAATAGATTTGAACACAGGGGATGCTTCAAGCTGAGTGATTTACCAGTCCCTGCACAGCCCAGGGAGAGAAAACAGTGACTCGGTCGAGACTCGTCTTCCACACACGTACACCGGGCTCATGGGGGAGTCAGAGCACGTCTGTTCTTATTGCTGCATGATGGTCCCTCATGTCTGCAGCCCCTTTTCATTCTGAAGTGACCTATTTTGAAAAGCAGGATTAAGGCAATAAATCACAATGTTTAATGACGGTTGGAAGTTCCTGTCATCGTGGAAGTGCACGATCGCTGTGGTCCGGCTCCTTACCGGCCTGGCCGTTTGATGTGCACTCTACTTACATTTAAGTGTTCGCATGTTACAGATATTCGATAATTTTCTTTGAATTTGAAAATGGTTATCTTGATCTAAGAGCCTGACTGCATGACTAACAGTTTGAGTAAAATCCTGGACAAATATCAATAGAAATTTGCTTTTGAGTTGTGCAACGCGATTGTGCACCGGCCCGCTGCCAGCAGAATATTACCAAGCTCGTACCGTGGAAGTATGCGCCTGACTAGCTCCGTCGAGGGATTACTGCAGCAATTTACGATCATTTCAGCCTGTTATGATTTCAGGCTGCAGGGACCAGTACTGTACACTCAGGCACACACAGGCACGCAAACCCGAATCTCCATTGTACCCTTCATTGTACATTGGATGGGATCTCCATAAAGCTGATTATCTGCAGGTATCCTAGAGAGAGAAAGAGCCTCACAGCACTAGTCCTTTGGTGGTAGACATGTCCAAGTTCCCTAATTGGCCCGGCTAATTAACCTGCTAATCTTCTGGTCCCATAAACAAAAACTCACTTGGGTAGCTTTTATGTCATTGCCCCCCAGGACCTATTTCTCCCCTGAATGTAGCTGAGCGAGTGATTCGCAAGTGAAAGGCAAGACTGCTGTCTGAGGCTCTTACGCCATTAGCAGAGAAGGACGCATTTATTTTGGATGATCAGAGGCCATTCAGTTGTGATCAGAGTTTTTGTGGCCCTTCAAAATGCTCACCCCCCCCGCCCTACCACATCTTCACCTAGTCCCCTTCGTCCTCCCCCCTCAGGATGACCGGGCCTTAGGGTCGATGCACACTCAGTGTGTGTTCATGGTGTTTTACAGGAAGCAGGAGGTGTGTGTGTGTGTGTGTGTGTGTTGGGGGGGGGGGGGTCCTGCTCACCCGCTACTTTGGCTCTCGCTTTTCCTTTCACGGGACGCATATTTGTTTGAGCGTTGTGTGAGTGACAGTATGTCAATTTACCCCGGTGGCTTTGGCCCCTTGGAAGCGCTTGGAACAAATGTGCTGTGCTGAGACAAAGTGTGGGTGGTTTCTGAATGTTTTTTTATGTAAGAGGGGACTGTGCAGCTTTCGTGGAAGTAAGATAAGAGAGAGAGAGGGAGAGAGAGGGAGAGAGAGAGAGAGAGAAAGAGAGAGAGGGAGAGAAAGAGAGAGAGAGAGAGGGAGAAGCCAGGAGAGTTTCCTCGGCCAAACAAACCCAGGAGTGCTGAAGCTTTCGGTGGCGGGGCGACCACACAAATGGGAACAGTTAGAGGTTTGTTGTGTCAGACTGACATGCTGTCAAATAATGAAAAAAACATGGGGCCTGGGGCCAGTTTGTCCTTCCTCCTCTCATTTGTTACAGTAATAATTATAAATGGCCTGAAATGGGGAGATGAGATTAGTGTGCAGGTGCCCAGAGGCTACTGCCAAGCCGAGTGTGTCTGTGTACTTTTGTAATTATTACATTGTAAGGGACCAGATCCATAAAAACCTGTAAATTTTTATCCTGAGGGGACGTTGGTTCACTTCCCACAAGAATAACCTCAATTAAAAAAAAAAAAATCTGTGAACGCAATCAAAAAACTAAAAAACTTTCGCATTTTGTTTGTTTGTTTGCTGATAGAAATGAATGAATGGACGGTCCCCGCAAAGATATGAATGCAAACAGATGTGTGTTTGTCCCGTACTTTTAATGTTTTTCATTTTTGTCTTTATTGTAAGGTCTTTATTGTAATAAATAATTCCCTAACAAAACTGAAAAGGCATATACATTTCATTAAGAATTATAATTTTGTCATTTAAAGCATAAATTATTTGAAACACATTTTTTTTTGTTTCATTCTAGGTCTCATATATATTATCTTACACTATTATAGTGATGGTTGTGTCTTTTTCCTCTGGCTTAGTGGAGACAGTCTATTTATTAAGGATTTGCTGGATATTTTTGCATCATGTGATCTGTGCTGTGGTGCTTGCGCCCTAACAGAGCTGCTGCTCTCTCCCATTCCTCAGCCTGCCCCATCCTGCTCATACCCCAGTATCAGATCCCAGTAAGTGTTGAATGCTCACAGCTGTCTCGGGGGTGACTTACTGTCAGTCCTAACGCCCCATGATTTGGAGTAGTTGGGTCGGCCCAAGTGGGTTTTGTGTTTACAAAACAGCGGGTGGTCAGGAAGATGCTAATTCCTGCATCGTAAACAGAGCTCAAATAATCGTCTGTTACGACAGCCATACGTTTGTTTTGCTTGCGGTCTATCGGTGGTGACGGCAATCTTGCACAGTTTATGGGAGACCAAATTTCGGAGTGAAATGTACAGGCCTGGCAGCCCACATAATCTGGCAAGTCACCTGTACCTAAACACTAAGGAGACCAGCACATCCCCTGCATAAAATATTTCCCCAGTTCAAATGAGTAAGGTAGCACCTGGTAAACCACAGTGTCATGTTAGATGGTGGGTCTCCCAGCCAAAAAGGAAACTACCAAGGGTTTGCGTGTAACAGAAACTGGGATGCAAAGCCGGATAATCAGTAGGCAAATTTTTAGCAGCCATTTCTGTAAAAATCTTCATATTTGATGTGCTGTACAGTTGCTTACGTTTACACCTAAATCCAGGTGGGTCAAGCTTAGCATACTAAACACCACGATGTTTGCATTCTTCTATTCACTGTCAGGCCTTCAAGAGTCTCTCCTTATGTAAGACTGCAGTAGACCCCGATATATTTCTGCGGCCTGAAGAGTTCTCCCTCTCTGCTTCAGACAGAGACATCCTGTCACTGGCACTTTTATAAAGTGCCTTTAATGAGCTTGGTTAAGTGAGCGAGTGCTTGCAACCACAGACAGCCAGGCAGGGAGGCTGAGGAAGACAACTGGGCAGCTTTGTACCTGCTGATAATGTGAATCCACAGGATATATGGAGTGAGGCTGGTATCTCCCATTATCTAGAAGCTGGCTCTTACCTTGAATTGTGGGAGTATTTATCTTAGCGAGATTCCAGGCTGTGTCTCTGCTGTTAGCAGGAATCGTGGCTGTCTGCCTGATAACAGGAAGAGGGATTGGGTACCTGCTATAAGTGGGCGGAGCGGCCATGAGCGTGCCATTAGCAGCACGCCCGTCCGTCTCTCGTCAAGGGGAAGTGGTTGAGGCGATGCAGACTAATTGGGGAGGAATCTGATCCCACGTGGCGTGAGTGTCTGCAGAATGGTACCGGTTGACACAGAACACCCCCTCCAGTGTTTCTGCAGCGAGTTATTTATGTGAGGTTTTCCCTGTGAACTGGCCAACTGGTGGAGAGCAGCCCAGCTGGGAAGGATGGCGAGGGTGAGCTTTGAATCCATTGCAGAGCAACGGGCTCTTCAGACCTGCGCTAAAGTAAATACTTTATAGTTTCCTGCCAATTAAATTGTATTTAAGACTCTAGGTTTACAGTCATAAATATGCGTAGGGGTAAGTGAGGTTTAGGCCGAGGGGCACTTGAACCCTGGTGTAAGAGAAGCTTTCAGAGTATCTTTATCCATCCACAAATAAAGTCCCGTAATAGCAAATGTATATAAAAAGGGGTTTCAGTGAGCAGATGTCATCCAAACAGTCATCAATCAGGCAGACTGACAGCCATTAAAAACAGTGTCTGTTGGACCTGAGTCAGCGGGACCTGAACGTCATCAAAGACCGGGGAACGGCTCCACCCTGCCACTTTACTCTGACATCAAATACTTGGTGTATCGCCTCACATATTAACTTTCTGGGAAGCAGGAATGAACCAGAAAACGGCAGTTCCAGCGCCGAGTGTGAAAGAACGCAGCAGTAAGGAATATGTTAGTTCACGCTGGTCTCAGTGGTGCGAACATGTTTCTCCTTTTTTGTAGTGTGTGTTTGTATTTCCCCTCCGGAGCCCTGGAATATGAGGATGTCATTAAATGGGCCGCTTGCATCGAAGCAAAATTCTTTGTGAAACCTTCCTCTGATCTTGTTTGTCCTTGGGAGGGGTGCGGGACGCCATGAGTGTGGGGGCTCTGCTAAGGAGTTTTTTTTTTCCCCAGTTCTCCCAACTGGTCACTGTGAGACTTTGCAGAGGCTTCAGCACCACGGCGATCAGAAGCAGCAGCTGTACACATGAGTGGTGTTTGAAAATGCCGTTAGCTTTTAGATAGTTATTATATACTATGTTAGTTCTGACTAAACTTGCCGTGCACAATAATTAATTACTTAGTTTGCAAGACATTACTTTTTTTACTGGTACATGCAGAATCAAATGAGAAACTAAAGGACGCCTACAAGCCCTGGTGAACTTTCTCCTGTTGCCTGTGATCTCTGTTCTTTTCTGTGCTATTCCTGAGGATGATACAGTGAGTATGATGTATGATTTGGAGAGGAAACTAAATAAATACAACTAATCAAGCTTGAGTGGACATTAATGATGAAAATATGCTTAGGGAGCTGAGTAACGTTGTAGGTTTTTCTACAGTATTTTTGTCTTGGAGACCAGTAGAAGAACAAAAAATGGAAACTATTCTTGCTTTTGCATTTTTGATTGCAACAGAATGAGTAGATCTTGGTTATTTTGAGTGGAAAAAAATCAGAAAGGGAATTTAGCGTTTAGTATGAACAGTAGCCATGCCTGAGTGAGGATGAGCGGATGCCAGCTCCTGATTCTGATCGCCGTCTAGCGCCAGGGATCACAGGTGTGTCATTATATACAAAAAATGTGTCTGAACATCAGGTATGGAAAAGAAATTCCATCTGCTCTGGGTCTGTCTGTGTGGTGAATCCTGACAGTTGTGTGTCCACCTTGCAGATCTTCATTAATAATGAGTGGCAAAACTCGGTCAGCGGGAAGTTCTTCCCTGTATACAACCCTTCCAATGGGGAGAAGATCTGTGAAGTTCAGGAGGCAGACAAGGTTGGTTTTAAGACCCAGATCCTTATGAAACAGATGTTGTTTGTTCTATATGAAGGTAAAGTGTTATTGCAGAGCCCCAGAGCTGTAGACAGTCCCCACGTGATGCGATGGTAAAGGGGCTGAGATATCCTGTGTCTCCTGTACAATGCCACACATGCTGGGCTTTCTACAGCATCGAGCCTGGCTCCCATCCCTAAGGGCCTGTCCAAGTGTGTGAATGGCCAAAAAGTAAGGAGGCCAACAGGAAGTAGAGTTTAGTCTAATGTGGTTGGGCAGGCAGGCCATTCTAAATCACCACCCTGATCTGTGTTTCTGTGTGGAAACTCGGTACGGCTGACAGAGATCAAAGGAATGCTGTCAGTCGACAGAACAGCCTGACTGGAGGCTGTCACGCTTCGCGGGTACGAGCCAGAGGCGTGAGCTTCACTCTGTTTGCTTCCCCGCTCCCCAAGGCGGACGTGGACAAGGCCGTGCAGGCAGCCCGCCTGGCCTTTTCCCTGGGCTCCGTGTGGCGCAGGATGGACGCTTCGGAACGTGGGAGGCTGCTCTCCAAGCTGGCTGACCTGGTGGAGAGGGACAGGGCTCACCTGGCGGTGAGTGCACTGCTGCCTTCATCACTATCAGTGCATGTACCCCTCATGCAAACTTGAGAAGATTATTTAGACTCTCCTACAACTAAAACAAGGAATTCAGCACAATAATGTAGGCAAAAATTGTTTGATTTTAACATTTTATTCATAGATTCATAATGTGTAAACATTCTGTGTAAACAGCAGATTTAACACATGGCTGGTCAGATAAAATGCGACATGAAATTATGCTTCAGTTCACTTTACTGTCAATTTAAGAAATGGGCATATTTAAAACATGAAGCAAATGCTGAATGTAGAAGTCTTAGTATGAAGCCATATAAGGCATCATTTTCAAGGACGGAATCACTTGCTCCTGATGACTCCAACCTCACTCGTTACCCACCTTTGCAGACGCTGGAGTCCATGGACAGCGGAAAGCCGTTTCTTTCTGCTTTCTATGTGGACCTTCTAGGAACCATTAAGACCCTGAGATACTTTGCTGGTTGGGCTGACAAGATCCATGGATTAACCATCCCAATGGGTAAGTCCAAGGGCTTGGCTGCTGAATTTGGCCGTCATCTTGATGGCCTTCTGCTAATTCTGGATTATTATTATGAAGAGGTGCTTGATGGTGAAACACTCTGATCCAGAGTGAAGCTGTTGGGTTGATGGCACCCAGCTGCCTGGCATATCCTCAGACAGCCAGTCTTAGGGGGAAAGTGCCAGACTGCCAATCTTAAAAGAGAATGCTGTGTAGAATATCCCTACCCCTGCCATTAAATCGGCTTATTCATGCTTATGTAGATTCCCGTTTTATGTCCATTACTCCTGCAAGCTCTGCTGATTTAATTTCTCTCCACCCGTCCTTTTTAATGGCCGCCAATCTGGTTATGAACGCAGAGATTGAGGACCAAACCCAGGAGGTGTAGAGCTCAGGGCAACATTTTGACTTGCGTGTTACAACTTTTTGGAAAGATTTTAAAATCAAACCATCTGAGGTCTGAACTGGCAGTCGAGCCCAGTGACGCTCGTTGCCCTACTGGTACCAGGACTTTTCCCAAGAGAATCCCCATTAGCAGAAGTCCATATGATCCCACTGCAATACCAGAGAAATGGGAATGACATTGATCCTCTCATGGTCACCCTTCAGTCATTTGCTACTATACGACTTCAAATCCATCTCCTGTACAATTGATTGCTGGTCATTTTTATGGAGATCAGCTTTCAAAGCTCCTGGGGATTTTGAGTTGGTTTTTTATTATGCACTAAGGGGAAGTAAATATGACCAACAAACTATTGCATCGGTCTGATCTCTCCCATGCAAGTGCCATAGATCTACCCTGAAGTAGCGCCCCCCCCCCCCCCATTTTCTTTTCATGTACTGCCAAGCTCAACTGGAGCCCTGAATGATAGTGATCCCGGTTTCTCCCCCACATTCTCTGCAGATGGGGATTATTTTTCATTCACCAGGATTGAGCCTATTGGCGTGTGTGGACAGATCATCCCAGTGAGTATCTGGCAGGCCGCGTTTTGTTCGAATCAAATAAAATGCCGCTCTCACAGCTGCGTGGTTTTTTCCGGGGAAAACAGGGAAGTGGGTGGGAAAAGGTTGGAGGGGGAGAGGGTGACTGCGGTCGAGGGAGATTGTTGGTGGTCCTAGCCTGGGGACCGTGTGACGTCTATGATGGTCACTGTATGTTTGGGCAGGCAGACCGAGTCAGAAAGCTGCCCAGAATGTAGCTCATGTAGTCCGCAGTTGTGGAGGGACGGGGCCTTGGCTGCCCCGGGCTCGAGATGGGGGGAGGACAATGGTCAGA
>JAODKE010000007.1:8793338-8806369 GCA_026779605.1 Mormyrus hasselquistii | reverse complement strand
GGGGGGTGCGCGCCCCCGCCCCCCCCCCCCCCCCCCCCCACCACCAGTGCTATACAGTAGGAATGTGCTGTCCCGGTGCAGGAACGCAGCAGCCTGCAGACATCGTGCCTCACAGCAGTGAGGACTGCGGTTCAACTCTGAGCGCGTCCCCAGACCCACGGGCGAACCGGAGAGCACGGCACGGGTCCAAAGTTTCGGAGAGGCTTCCTAATGTTCAGGTGCCGGCGGTACGTTTCTTTGATACATTCCATGTACTCTTCATAAAACAACCAAATGTGTCTTGAATCTAAAAGTCCAGAGGGAAGCCTGTCTCTTAATTCACTTACAACCTCCAGTCCAGCAAGCATTAGCTAACGGCTAACATCACAACAACACAGGAGTCAGAGTGAGTCATTTCGGGAGTGCCGCCGCACGGATGAGTTTGAAAGGCAGCGCCCGCCCCTCCCCTGTGGCTTCGGCGGCACCCGTCCCCACCTGTTCTGTGTCCTCCGTGCCCACTGGCCCCCCCGGCTGCACGTAACCGTTTCTCCTCCTGTAGGGGTCGCCAGCCAACTTGCCATCGTGTTGCTGCGGAGACGCGAAGGCTGGATTGCTGCCGTCAGACGCATCCTGAAAAGCGCACCACAATTTATAGCAAATATACCTTTTCAGCTTATTTAGGCAGAGTGTCAGGATAAAGCGGGTGGGCTGCATGTCTCCGGATGCGCTGTCACCGGCTGTGCTCCTTCTCAGTCCGCCCGCTTCCAGTCTGAGAGCGACGGCCGCGACGTGCACATCCGCTAATATGTCTCCTGTGCGGCACCACAGTACAAGAAAGGATACTGGTACATTATGACACTTATAGAACTGTGATGCTGTCTGTTGTTAACGACCTGCGTTGGCATGGTCACATTTTCCGTCCGGATATATGGGGTTATGTGGGAATCGCTGAGTGGGGGCCGCCCAGTTCCCGGCTACATGTCATATTTTGGTGTGGAATTGACATGTAGCCTAGGGCACAAGAAAAAGAAAACAGCCTCTTTCACTAGGGGGCCTTGCCAGCTCCACGCTGATGATGTGGACGTCGTCACAGGACAGCGCTGAACCTCAACCAAAACACGCTCAGCTGCCTCAGTTTTGAAGACCTTAAGGACCATGAGCCAAATCCTCATGGAAAAAATATATCCATCTATCCATCCATACTTCCTATAACTGTTTACCTTGGTCAGGGCTGCATGGGACCCTGGAGCTTGTCCTCTGCAGCATGAGACACAAAACTGGGGTCACGCCCTGGATGGGATGCTAGTTCATTTCCAAAGCACATGCACTATAAGCTAGGGGTTCCCAACCTTTTGATGTCTGTGGGCCGATCTACAGATTGGGGGGGGGAGTTAGCTAGCAGATGGACTGTTCAACCGTTTGCATTTTATTCAGATGCAAACAGAACATGCAAATGTCAGGGGTCATAAAAAATTGAAGGTATATAGTTTATTTCTGGAAATTAGCCAACCTCTCTGCAAAAACCCCCTAGCGTTCCGTGGCGGCCCGGTGGAATATGAGCTACGGACCAGTGCAAGGGGGGGGGGGGACTTGCGACCCCTCATATAAGCTAATTTAGAGATGCCAATTAGCATAATGTCAGGACTGCTGACAGAAAGTGAGATAGCTGACAGAATCCTGCATGAGACAAGCAGCAAATTCTAGACACACGACGGTAGTGAGATTCAAAGCCCCAGCCCTGGAGGTGTGTGGCCACAGCGGCAACCACAGAGCGGCTGTGTCGATTTCAATAAAAAATAGGTGCTATTAAAAATTGATGCTCAGCCCCGGGGCCCGGTCTGGCCCAGCCGGCAACCCGGAAAAGGTCCATCAAAGACTCACACCCGCTACCAGCATAAGCTGTCGTCGGCTCGTGTCTTTGTCTCCACATGGATGTCGTCGTCCTTCTATACAATGTAACAAAATCCCTGTGATGTAAACGCAAGACGGCACAATTTTAGCTATGTCGCCCGGCCTGTTTGTTATCACTCCCTCGGTATCACAGAAACCGAGCTTCTGTTTATCTTTGTTTCGGCGTTAAATTCCTACGTCACTCACTTTTATGCCGTGGATTGTCACACTAATTGGTGACGGCGCATCTCCGATGACGCCGTCTGTAACCCATCCAAACACATATTTACAGAATGTGCAGTCCATAATTATAAATAATGTAATAATTATTAATGTTAGACACTTAAGTCCACACCTTGAACTTCACCTTGTTTTTCAACTGTATGAGGAAATTGGGCTTTCAGGGAATATCTGTCATACAGAGAGGGAGGGGGGGGGGGCATGAACCGGCAACTCTGAAGGTACAAGGCTGAACCCCCTGTCCTTCCGTACACGGGCGCACGTGAGCAGAGTAAAGGTGAGAGTGCTTTAGTGCGACACCTGAATGTTAATTTGTAGCTGTTAAGCGCTGCACACCCTGGGAAATCAGCCATCGTCCTGAGCAGCTTCCAAGCACCTCGGAATGAGACCGGGCTCAATGTTCCTCATGCCGTGCCGTCGGGGTTTCACACACCGCATGGGACATGCGGCATCATGCCACTGGGTAGATGCTTAACGAGCCGCCACACGGCCCGTTCGGGTAAACGATGACGTACAGCACCATCAATACACGGAAAGCAAGCCAGGCGGCCCAGACCTCAGGTGGTCCGGACCTCAGGCGGTCCAGACCCCAGGCGCTTCAGTCCCCAGGTGGTCCAGACCCAGGAACACATGAAAATGTGGAACCCATTGTGCTTAAGAGGGCCACAGGCCAAACCAACTGAACAGGTTATAAGTGGCCAGAAGATGACAGGGTGAAGGTAAATGCCTGACGGCCGAGTATTTCAGGGCGGTACCAGCCCAAGGCTGTGAGTAGCAATGTGTGCGTGCAAACTCACCGGGCCGGTGCTGGTCGTGTGACTTTCAGACTCTTCTGAGGAGGGGTCACCGGGGCGCAGAGTCAGACGCAGGCGCTGGATCTTCCTCTAGACAGACACACACAGGGAATCAACTTTGCTAGAGACAAGAATATGGCACCCATGGCTTTATATGACGGATATATTTAACGGAATCACATGTTTCCGCATCAATTTTATTGTATTAACTGCTGCACCCCAATGATTGACAGCATGTATACCGGA
Organism: Mormyrus hasselquistii; assembly: GCA_026779605.1. Taxonomy (NCBI): domain Eukaryota; kingdom Metazoa; phylum Chordata; class Actinopteri; order Osteoglossiformes; family Mormyridae; genus Mormyrus; species Mormyrus hasselquistii. The sequence continues at coordinate 8,803,220 of JAODKE010000007.1, read as the reverse complement.
TTAGTGTTAATTCTAAATAAATAATTAATCATTTAACCCATTAAATAACTCCTTGTACATTAATGAGCTGCTTTCTGTCATTTAAGAACGTGAGAAGCGCTGGAAGAACAATAACAGGCCGTAGGGGCAGCGCTGCTAATTTTAGAGCCCAGGCAAACGAACGAGTTAGCATGCACTACCATCACTGATGGTACAGTATTCAGGGCAGCCTTTCGCTTTACGATACCCGACGAGCTCATGACATCTGCAGAACTGAACGGCAAACTGCGTGGCATGCATGCATTTCTGGTGCTCTCACTTCGATCGGTCTCAACGGCCAACGTTTAACATTTTTTTATAGGAAAAAAAAATGCGTACTTCAGCTCCGAAGTGGAAAGTTCAGCAGCATGTGGCCCCGCGGTGTGGATGTCAGCGCCAGTTAAGCGCAGAGCAGCGCAGGACTGGTGCAGTGAGCTGGGCGTACGCGCGGCTCTTATTACTGCCGCGGTTATACGCACATGCTGGAGCAAACACGAAAACTGCGACCGGGGGATCCTAACCTACCTACGGGAAATGTATTTCCACTGCCAAGGCAGGACGCTTAAATGCAGCAATGCGGGAGCGGAAGCCCTGACACTGCATGGAAGGACGCAAAGGGCGAATGCAAGCGAGCTGTCACAGGCGTCCGAGTCCGGGATGACAGGCAGCCCGGAGAGACCAGAGAGCTCTGAGCAGATTGAGGGAGTTCCTTCACCGAACACCCCCCCCCCCCAACCCAACCCCCCCCTGTCTTACCTCAGTGGTCTCATCCGAGGCGTCCACAGCAGTAGTCACTGTACCCCTGGATCGGTGCCGCTGCATGTCTCCCTCTCCGGCTCCGCGGCTTCCTTACACTCCCCTGAGCGCAAACATGTACACGCCGCCACCCGCTCTTTGCTCTCGGCGGTGAAAAAGAACGAACGAGCGACTGAGAGAGAGAGAGAGAGAGAGAGAGAGTCAGTGAGAGAGAGAGAGAGTTCTACCCAGGGTCTAAGTGCTAAGCCAGCTGATAAGGGACTAAATAACAAGCGCAGAGCATTCGCCTTGCTGTGTCAGGGAACAGCGGTGCTTCCGATCAGCATTGTTGTGTGGTAGAATTATGACACCATCCCCCTGAGCCAACTCTTAGCATCAATGGCTCAGATAACAATACAGCTCTGGGCCTCACTGCTCATCAGACCTGTCAGGCTTGATCCCGTTGGTGAAGCTCCTTGTTCTGGCTCTTGCAGACGCTCCTCTGTTGGTTGCTGAAAATCACCTAACTGGACAAGCGTAGTTCCTCCTTCCCAGCCTACAGGAAGCTGGTTTGGGAATGGGGAGGAGGCTCCCAGTGGCACATGTTTCCTCCCAGTCCGGTTGGTTTGCTTGTCGCTGGACGGGGAGCTGTTAAGTCCTGACGAGCGAAGAGCTTCGTGGAGAATTTGGTCTTCCTCTCTTTGAGAGGAATGAAAACATTTTCAGTAGGTCTATGTGTAATCTTTAGATTTGGGGTGTAACATTATCAAAACTATGAAATGTAAGTAGATTTTGTATACATGACATTATATAAGACAAGTGCTGCCTCTTTGCAGATATGCTCTATTGATTTATTGATTATTGAAGTTCATTTCCATACAGCAGGAGAGGAATATGAAATGCACAAACACGAGTCCATAAACTCGACAGAATGCAACAATGGTACATATGATGCAGACTTTATGGATTCTGCTCTTAAGGTATCGTTGCTTCTTGATTTGAATAGGAATTAATCGTAATACTGAGTCGTGCAGCTGAAGATGGGGATCTGACCAGCGCATTACAGAGCTGACCCTCCATAAGGCGTCACAAAGGGCAAATATGCGGCTCTGAAAGGACACAATCACAACTGCAGCTGTGGTTCAAAGGTGTGGTTCCACTAGGGTGTGGATAGAGACTAGAGGGCGTGGAAAGTGTCACTGAAGCAACAGATTTATAGGTTGTTTATGTAAGAGTCACGGAATAAACAGTCTTTATCTGATCAAGGCATAAAAATGTTGCCCAAGCCTTTAAAAAGAACCTGTAGAATTCAACGTGAGTCATATATGTTAAAATATGTAGAAATGAATGTTCCTTCAATGAAATGCTATTAATATTATATTAATATTAAAGGTTAATATTTAGTGTTTCACTCTGAAACTCAAGGGTGCTGTTCACTGGGGTCTCAGAGATGCATCCATGAATATAGAGAGGAAGTCAATCATTTGCAGAAACAAAAAAAAACGTTTTGCTCTGTGTGGCAATTATTAACGTTCAGCGGGGTTTGTGTTCTATGCCCCCGTTTGGGAGGGGTATCATCCTCACCCTTTCTCTCTAGGTCATCATGAGGTCTGGCACGTTTAGTATGACCCAATCCCCTCCCAGCGACTTCATCATTGTGTCATTTAAAGGTGACAATGGGTCTTACAAGAATATTCATGGAGGGGGGTTGTCAGTATTCAGTAAGTAATTACATAACATGCTTCAGGAGTAGTTAGTAGTTCAGGGGTCTAAGCCCAAGTGCAAGTTCACGCAAATACACCATGCGCTAGTGCTGTCAGGGCTGCATGCGGATCCTCCTCTGCATGCAGGCCTACTCGGCGGCCTGCCTTTGTTGTCTCAGCAAGTCGAGGCGGATGTTGATCCAGCCCAGGTCTCCGCAAGGCCTGTCAGTTTGTGCTCTGACAGGTAATTCCTGGAATGACTTGGGGTTTTTCCAACTCACATCTGGCCCAAAAGTGAATAGCGCCTCAGCTCGGATGACTGACGGCCGAGTAACTTGCAGCAGCTATTGAGAAATATATTTAAAGACATATATACAGTATAGAATATATGTATTGTAGGTAAAAAAAAAAGGTTTCTAATCAGACCACAAATTGGATTGATAAACTTGCTGTTTTTTAGCAACAAAACAATACGTTTTGACAGGAAGTTACAGCCAGCCTGTGTAAACACTGCAGAACATCACATGTCTGACAGAAGAGGGCTGCAGCTCCCAGAAGGCCTTGCAGATAACTGTGGATGTTGGCTGTCTGGAAAGAAGAACAGTACAGCTGATAGTTTAGAAAAACACTGATGTGGGGGATGTTTTCTCTCCTCTTTGAAACTATGCAGCTGAGCCCACAAGAACCCCCTACCCAACCCCAGCACAGGTCACACGGCCGGCTTTCCACTCACAGCAGGCCAGACACTGGGTTCACACCCCGGGTTTGGCCTCCGGCATGGAAGGAGCTGGGCTTCGATGGCTACGATGCAGCCTGTCGTTTTGTGAGGCTTGAATTGAAGGTCCCAGCTGGAGGAAGAGGATGTCCTGAGCTATGATCGGGGACTCTGAGAGTCACAGGAAACCAGCACTGAGGCAGGAAAGCTGGCTTCCTGCACAGCTCACGCTGCCTCACCGTCAAGCAGCCTCTCGCTTAACGGTGGTTATCCTTTAACCCTCCTTTTGCATATTTACAAATTCTCTCTTCGATTGTGTTCGGAGGCAACATACAGATTCCATTGTGTCTTGCAAACAGCAGACTGAGGTAGAGTGTGTTCCACTCCTGTCCAGCACCAGTGTCCTGTACAGAACCACATCGTTTAGATAGAATCTTTTCACGAAACCTGAATACAACAGCTTAAACAAAACTAAACACATCACCAAAGTACTACACTGGAAAAAACTTTTTAAAATTGAGTTTTAGAGGACATTTTGGGACATTCGTAATGGTAAGAATAACTTCCAGTGTTAGTTATCTTTTATTCTCCTGAAATAACAGCGGAAACATGATTTTTTTAAATGAGCAGACATGTTCCACTAGGGGGCAGCAAAGTATATCAAAACAGCGATGACCGCGAGACGCCGCGATCATACATTAATTCGTGACAGGAGCTTCTTCTTGTGATAAAATCCAGGATAAAAGTAATAGTTAACATTTTGAACCATTGTTAGTCTGTGTTACAAGTTCAGTCGTTACATGTAGCACTAAATGATAAGTATTGCACAACAATTGAGTTTAAATGTCATGAGTATTGCAGGTATGTATTTGAGAAAAAAAAAAAAAACTTTAAGCAAAATATTGTTTTGCAATAATTTATTACAGGGGCGTTGCATCCGCCCTTTGTGTGTGCAGGACTTCATTCTCTGGGGTGTGTTTGCTCTCCTGTTCTCTCCCACGCATGGGACAGAAAAATTCCAAAAATGGTTACCTCTTTAGACCCTAACAAATCCAGATTTGCAGAGGCACACTGATCCTTAATCTATGTAGATTGTGAAATGACAAGTGGGGGGTCTGGGCGGGGGGGCAAGGGGGTTCCTTTCATGTTTAAAAGGTTAAATTGTCTGTGCTCTTTGAATCGAAAAGAAATGTAGGTCACCACCAGGAACAATAGAGCCAAGCCCCTTGGAGTGGAAGGGGTGCTGGGGTCTCATTCCTCTGCCTGTATTCAGCACCGGGACTCCTTAAAAGGGTGAGGTCATCTTTAAAATACCCCCACTTCCACTCCAACTCCATGAGTTCTACCCCAAGGACCATCGATTTGGTTCCCCCAGGTTTGCTTTAGGCCCCAGCGCATGGGCTTAGCAGGCAACACGCAAGGACACCGTGGGGTACGTTCAGGGGAGCATAACACCAGACACCAAGCTGTTTATTGGCGGAGAGGATGTTGATACAGCTTGGAAGAGGTCAGAATTTGGAAGAGAAAAAAAGATGCCCATGTCAGAGCGAAGGGGAGCCATGCCAACTCACCCAGCGAGCAGAAGCACGAAATCAACAACATTTGCTACAGATTCTCTCAAAGAAAGTGGAAATAGACCAGAAGAGGCTTTTAGCCGACGGTAACTTTATTGTAACAGAACAAGGTTGTTTTTAAGTCTTAGCAGGACAGCTATGTACATGGAGAGGTAGGGGTGAGACTGACATGGAGCCCTTTCCCACAATGCACAGGAGTCACCAACAGCCTTGTTGGATTTTCTTCTAAATCGACGTAATTGGCAGTTCAGGTGTAGAACATGCAGTGCCACTCATTCGGCACCAAGTCACTCTGAGATTCTGCGACTCCTGACGTGTCGCGTGAGTAGCCAGCCGCACCCTGCTCCAGTCAGCAGTCATGCATGTGCACCGCAACAGGCCAAGTCATTAAAAAGCAGAATAAGATGTTAAGAACACCATATTAACACTGTCTTCTGTTAAACCTTCCCTTTGGCTGCAAACAACAAAAAAAGAATTTGTAAAGCCACGTTTATTAAAAGTTAACGCACTTAAATCTTGGAATGTCTGGTGAGCTAGGTTAAGCATTTTGCTTCCTAAAATTAGGCTGTAGAAAAAACAAAAGCATTTAAAATAAATGTAAATACTCAAATTTGAGTGGCATGACATAAATCCAACATTTAACAACATTTAACATAGCACTGCCATTTATATACCTGTGTTATATAAAATATTTAGTCTTATATAGATGACTTTGTTGCATACTAAGACCACTCTGTCTTTTGAAAATATACAGAATATGTAAACTATATATGACAATATATAAAATCCCCAACACACACTTTCCTTCCAACTTAAACCTTCATTTTGCATATCCTTCATAACACAAAAAATTAAAGGGAAAAAAACAAAACCAAAAAAAAAAAAAAAAATTCTTAACATGTGCCCATTTCAGCTGCCCAGTTGCTCTCTAGGACACCACAGTAAGCGAGTCCCAGTGTGAACATTCACATCACTGATACTGAAATGGCAAAGATGCTTGAGCAGAATGCAGCCAGGTTGATAGGAGAGCAAGGCATTACACAACGCTCCATCCTCAATGGCCCAGTCTTGGGGTTGAACAGGAAGATGGCGCTTTGGCTCGACTTCTCAGCTTTGCATTGGTTGTGCCCCCTGCAACCTCACTCTTAGGACCTCCTCCCAACAGGGGGCGCTATGAGATGGTATCGTGATTTGACCGCTTGTACCCTGATGCTGATCTATAGTAAATCTCCCCGTCGATACTCATGTCGTCGTCGTTGTCATCGAGGTCCTTCAGCGACGGAGCCGTTGTGTTCTTTCGCCTGGAGGGCAGTAAACACGCAGAATGGACAGTTCAGAGTAATGACCTTTACAGGAAGCATGATTCACTGGAGCTGTGCACACATACTTGTTATAGGACTCAGGCACACACCAGCCGTTTCGGGAACTCCCCACACACCAGCCGTTTAGCGCAGCCTCGGCACTCACCTCATCTCATTGCGCAGTGCCAAAATCTGGCTTTGGAGCTGCTCGTTGGCTTCCAGCTGTTCCTCCAGCTCCCGCTGGAGTTTCTTCTTGCCGTGCTCCTGACGTTCAATCTCCTCCTCAGCCTCGTGCATCTGCCTTTTCAAAGCTTTCAGACGGAGGTTGAGCTTCGGGAAAATGGGGAAAAGGATGAGGATACCAACCCCACAATATTCCACAAAGCCACAAAGCAGTGTTTCCCAACCCGGTCCTCAGGGACCCCCAGACTCTCCATGTTTTTGCTCCCTCCGGGAGCTGGGATGGAGCAAAAACAGAGACTGTCTGGGGGTCCCCAAGCACCAGGTTGGCAAACACTGCTTCACATCACTGCCCACAGCAGCTGTTGCGTCTCCTAACCTAAAAGCATTACCCAGTGTTTGCAGTGGCACTCTGGCACTTCCTTCAGAGAAAGGGGGGGGCACCCGCCTGATTGTGCCTCACCTGGTCCTTCTGATCCTGCAGAGCAGTATGTTCATCATCCACCTGTATCATTAACTCCTTCACCTTTCTCTCCAGCTTGCGATTCACCAATTGCAGGTTGGCACGATCCCTGGTGACAAACACAGCTGTGGGTCAGCCAGAGGTGGGCAGGCCATCTCTAAGCGTGAGGCTGGCATGCTGCCAGTACCCAAGCTATGCCCAGCTTCCGCTGAATGTTACACCTCACCCTCGTGGCACCACAAGCAGCTGGACCATGAAACGTGACGGTAATGCTTGGTTGGATGTTCTGGCTACCATCATTATCCAAAGTTAGAGCTACTGTGCTGCTCAAGTGAGCGAGATTCTCCACCTGGCCTTAAGTGCCAGGATTTACCAGTCCTCCCAGTGGCGCTCCATTACCGTTCTTCTCCTTCCAGTCTCTCCTCCAGCTCCTGGATCCGGGCCTCCAGTTGGGAGACCAGGCTCTCCTTATTGGATTTCTGGGAACCTTCCAGATGAGTCACTCTGCTCTTTAGATCCTTATTCTAGAAGATTCAAGAACATCATGTACTCTAAACACCCCCTTCATAAATCAGCATAACACGCTAAGACTATGTACAATTCAGAAATTGCTTTAGAAAAATGTTTTGGCAGTGCAAATGTAAAGTATAAAAATTCAAGTATGTTAATGGGTAACATTTTGATTAATAGGGTATAATGAGCAGTACTATCATAACAGATTATAACCTATGAATTGGGACGTTCTCATGTAAACCAGGAATCATTTCGATCCACTGACCATTTTATTACGCTGTAAAAGACTACAGAGTCAGACTTATCTATGGACTGTTTATATAGTGTGGTCCGTCTAGCCAGGGAGCGGTCACTTAGTTCAAGAGCGGCCTTAGCACAGCGTGCCTATAAATAACGGGAGAGCGCGGACGTCCAAACGCAGCGTGATCGGCTGTAATGGGCGACGCGCCGTGCCAGGTCCCGCTGCACTAGCATTAGCAGAGGATGATGGAAGTGCAGTGCGACTGATGATTCAGAGAGAACCGGAAACGAGGCTGATGGGACACATCAGCGGGAAACAAAAAAGGGGGACAGAGGAGAGCCAGCCTGTGCCCTTGATTTAGATGTAATGCACTTCTGCAGCAGTTCAGACGAGGCGTCCCCCGGCAGCTGGGGAGATGAACGGGGCTGTCTACCTGTCTCTCCAGAGCGACCTTATCGCACTCCAGGTCCTGTCTCATGGCTCTCTCCTGTAGAAGCTCATTCCTCATCTCCTCCACCTGTCACCAAGACACGGGGGAGGGGGAGTCATGACCAAACCCGACCACGGGGAGCTCTCGCGTTCCGCCCCCCTGAGGTGCCAGGGAAAGTTGGGAAAGTTGTGTTTAGACAAGTACCAGTCAGCCATCAGTCTCCAATGGTCTTGTGCAGCTTGGTTTTGGTGCCAAAATAGTTGATGTTCAGAAGGTCTAAACCCTGAACCATTAATTTGAATGATTCATTTTACTCTGAAGAAATCACTCATAACAGTGGAAGCTAAGATTCGACGACTGAATGCTGTGCCAATAGAAATATTCATTACCACGAGATGAGTCACCGAGGAAGATCTGAAAAATACATTAAAATTGCAAAATACACAACACATAGTTTAAAATATATGAATCATAATGATAGTACTTACTTGGCTAAACTGCTTCCCAAACAGATTTACTGCTGGTCGAACACCAATCAAACGCAAACCTTCTGTGTAACCAGCCTAGCTGCTAGCACAACGCGCTTCCCTCAAACTGCCCACATCCAGCGAATCCATTAACCTTCATCTGCAAACGATCCAGCCGACGTCTTGCATTAAGCAAACAATGAGCAAAAGGACTTTCACCTACTCCGGCTGGTTGGATCACGTTTCCCCAAAGGTAACCGCTCCCCCTGATAAACTAGTGATTAAAAAATTCCCTCTGGGCACACCGGGGAAAAGGGGGGGGGGGGGGGGAATTGCGGTCAATCCTCTCCTGCTGAACAGAAGATGATGAACTTAAAGTGAACTGAAAGACACCATTCTTTAATGACATTCAATAGCACTGATGCAGAGCGAGGAACAGAGAAAATGCAGGATGGAGAGGAAGAGAGAGAGACAATAGATCGATACATACTTGCTCTTTTTTTTTTGTAAGACCCCAGAACAGGTGATATTTTATGCCAATTAGCAGCGGGTTCCCTCCTGTCCTTATGAATCACAGGCTGCATTACTGGCGCGCTCAGCTAAGCGCTTAAGGGAGCTGATTCAGCAGGACTGTATCACACAGCAAAACTAATCAGCTTTGGGGAGTTGGGGGGCACTCTCATTTAGACAGGGAAGGAGCACCTGGTGCCAGGGGAGGCGCAGGTGTTGTGCCCGTCACCAAGCTCGCTGCAAGGGGCCGACAGCCAGATCACCCGCCCCCCCTCTACATCACATACTTCAACAGCCTCCTTCATCACTGTTGCCTTGGCAACTCACCCCAGCTACCCATAACTGCTTTATCATTTAGATTCCATCTATCAGTTTTGGAATTAAGTAAAGCGAAATTAAGTAAACCTTGATCGCGTCCTAATGTTCAGTAACAGCCCTCAAATCTCTCTCCTGGTTCACACACCGACGGCCTAGTTTTACATCTGTAACGTTTCACCCCAAGTATACAGCAGGGCATAGACCATTCCGGCCCCTGCACAATTCTCTCATTAGCAGCTGACGAACAGGGAACATCACACATCTGAAATACTGGAAAAATATCCATAAAGAGGAAAAACGGAGAGAAGAGGCGACCACTTCCATCTCCCCACATGAAAAAGGAAAAAAATTCAATGCTAAACACATGGACTTGGTTTGGCTACACAATGCAGTAACAGCTCAGTGAACTCCAAAGCCGGCAAACCTGAGATGTTTGGCAGCCGGCATATTTTGGCTGAAACGGCATTTAAAAAAAATCCTTTTGTAATTGATGCATGAAAATTGGAAGGCGCTATTACACCGACAGGGCAACTTGCCAAAAATCCATTATGCAAGATCCTTTTACGATCCCATAATGCACTGCTCCCGCCAGAACATAAATCATCCTTGAGTTCTTGCTGCTAAGGGGGGGGGGGGGGGGGGTCTGAGATTTTGACAGTTCTGGGGCTCGGCCGGCCTCTAAGCTGTGCGAATCGGGGAGGACGGGCCCCTTGG
>JAODKE010000007.1:8768725-8789471 GCA_026779605.1 Mormyrus hasselquistii | reverse complement strand
CTGCGAGTACCACGCTGCGAGTATCGCTGCGAGTACCACGCTGCGAGTATCGCTGCGAGTACCACGCTGCGAGTATCACAGCGAGTACCACGCTGCGAGTATCACAGCGAGTACCACGCTGCGAGTATCACAGCGAGTACCAGGGGTTCTCAACGTCCAGGCTGCAGTCCAAACCCCCCCACCACCAATCATCAGCAAGTGCTGAGATGTTCCAAATTTTATTTGTCTATATCGTAGGTTACAGTTCATTCATTAAAATTCATCAAATGCTGTTCTGTTAGTAATAATTGTCCCAGACCTCTGACTTGGAACAAAAATCTGATGCGGATCTTTGACCCAAAAGTTTGAGAACCCCAGCTGTATACACAAAATATGTGGTAACATAACAGTAAAATGACTAATATATTACAGAATGATAAGCCAATACTGTTATGCGGGGCTGAAGTGAAACTATGGCCTGAAGCATGTGATGGCCACATTCCTAAAGCAGAAGCTTCCAGAAGGAGGGCGGAGTTTCCCTGGCTCTGCGTGGCGAAACCATACCTGCACGTCCTCCAGGCGGGTGGTCAGGGCCCTGTTTGCACGCGACATCGCCTCCTCTTGCTCCCGCACCTCAGCCAGGGAATCTCCCAGGAGACTGTTCTCTTTCTGGTTGGACATGTGGGATTAGGCGTGAGCTTCCCATTAGCTCCAACGGAATTTCGTCGTCATTCTTTTTAATTGAGGTGTCATCGTATGGCTGGGTGATCACATGCCCATGCAAGCCGGCGGCTCACCTCTAGGTGGCGCATGCGATCGGTAAGCCTGCCTTCCTGCAGCTTGGACTCGTCGATGATGCGGTTCAGCTTGGCCACTTCATTCTCCAGCTCTTGGACCCTCCGGCGAAGCCTCTCAGTCTCCAGGCTGAGTCTCTCCGCACGACTCTCCGCCACCCCCTTTGCCGTCTCCACCTCCTGCTTCTCCCGACACACCGAGACGTTGTTCTGTCAGCAAAAGGGAGGCAAGTGTTAAAGCGCATCTTCATAGCGCTCACACCCGTGCATTTGCAAACACGGCCACACAATGGCACTGCGATGGGAAACGGCCCACTGCAGCGCGCCACCCCGCTCCAGTGAATCACTGCGTTATATAACCAAACTTCACAGGCCCCATCTCCATTGTGCATCGACGCATACGCTGCCTTGTTAAAGGCCTATTTAACCAGCAAACTTCACAATATGGATGCCCAAGGCCTCCTTAACCCCTGACGAAGAAAAGCCTGACGCATGAAGTGAAGAAAATGCAATGAATGTGAGGCAGAACCGCTACAATTGTGGCCCGGCGCAGGCAGCACGCCGCTGGCAGCAGGCTGGCGTTCGTCTGTGAAAAGCGCCGCACAGCCGGTTTCCACGGGCCGCTCCCACGTCTACGGCACAGCTAGCACACGTCCTTTGAGCCGGCGCGGCCGGTCAGGTTTCCACGGCGCCAGGCCATTCCCACTCGTTTAGTGCCTGTCGGCCGTACGCGAGCGAACTGGCTAATGAGCCCGCCCACTGTCGGCGGCACCCCCCTCTTTTGTCCGCTCTTGGCCACCCCATGCGGGGGCTCCATGAATGGGGGAACCGGCGTGGTTCTTTTCTGCCTGGCTCTGGTGACAGAGAGCCAGCATTCCACACGCCGGCCGGCGAGGGGAGAAAGACGAACTGGAAGCCTTGAGGAGCCGCCCTGGCAAATCGACAGGCGCACAGCGCAGGGTTCCCTCTGCTGAGGTTCTCCTGCCCCCCCCAAACCCTGGGAAAGAACCTCTGGAAGAATTGTTTATGTAACCAACAAATCATTTATTAAAATTACGTGCTGCATTTCAAAGCTGGGATGCCGAGTTCTCACTATCCACCAGTTCACATGTAACAGCATCCAGTGAATCTGGGAAACACTGGATTGCTAATTACAAGGTGAGTTGTTAGATTTTAACTAACCCTATCATAAATCATTAGCTGTATTTAAATAAATAAAGGGAGAATGAAAACACATGCAGCCCATGTGCAGTGACTGACTCCGCCAGGGCTGGCTGGTCATGTCAGGCCTTTGGATGTGAAGTCACTGAGCATTAGAGGAGACAGATGAACAGAAGCAGACGCTGCTGTGAAGCCCCAGCCTGTCTCCAAAGGTCCCTGCCCCCCATCTGCGACGGCGCAGTGGGCTGCTCTGCATGGAAGGCCAAGCAACACCAAGCCAGAACACACGGAGCACCACTAGGCATTACGGGAAATGACCGAGACGAAGCCAAGAGCCCAACAGTGCCATGAGCTGCAATGATTCCAGGCTGTACGCATAACAAAAGACAAGATATAAATCAATTATTAAAACTACATTACTTAATTACAATTCTTGTTAAGAACTATTAAGCCTGAGCAATAAAAATTTAAGCAGTACTGTTAAAATTTTTTATTTCAGTTTTTATATTCTGTGTATGACGTGCGCCCTACAGTAACATTCATAATGACACGGGTAGGCGGTGACACCCAATCAGAGAAGAAGCATACCAAGATCCCAGCAGGTACTGGTAGACATTCCAGTGCTGCCCATTTATCCCATTAGGAAGCTCCGCCCCCAGGCCACACCACCCCCTAATACTGGGTGCCTAATCCTTCCCCACGGCATCCAAATTGAATCACAATGACACCCCCCCCCCACTCCAGGGCAGCATGAACCTCAAACCTTCGCAATCCTAGCTGGACACAAAGGTTTCCTGCTATCAGCATGGTGGCCTGAGATTTTCCAACAGGATAGCCACTGACAAAGTTACAATGTTGCTTAATCCACGGCAATTTAAAAAAAAAAAAAAAAAAAAAAGCAATCCCTGCAGAGACACGCTAGCAGCACAAGATTTGGAAGTAAGTCTGAAAAGGTTCCAATAAAACAAATGACATAAAATTAAATTCAACAAAAAGGCCAGACGATTACCTTCCCCACTGAACGGCATGTGTTCTGAGGGTCGTCTTGGAGATCCAGCGGGTTGCCCGTCTCTGACTTCACTACCCCAGTGTAACATTAGCCAGGACGGAGATGCGACCTCACGGCCTTCCCAGGCCCAGCTGTGATAACAGCACCTCCATAGGTCAGACACACAGCCTGCGCTTTAGCCCCTAACATTTGGTAATGGCAAAATTAATCGCAGACCTTAACTTCTCATATCCCGGTGTTAGATAAGGTGCTGTAGAAATTTTACATCACACCTGGGCTGTTTACATTAGCAACACAGTTTGGAAGGGCATTTGACACTCACTGGGCTTGACGGCACAACAGCGTTGGAGTGAGAAAAAGGTATAAAGTCTCATTTATCCTCAATGTCTGCACAAAGACGCTGTTCAAGATCTTTGCAAGTCACACTGTGAAAGCAAATAAAAGTATATAAAGTGTACCGTACACGAAATCCTACAGACGGCTGCTTGCTGAGCACGGCCAGCATGGAGGTATGCCTTACCACATGTCCCTGCCCCCCCCCCAAAGAAAAAGCACAGGCATGAAACCTACTCGCTACAGGAGTATTAATGGAGAGATCGTGAAAATTGAAAAGTGCCGTTTGAAAAGATCAGGCACGTCTCCAGCACAGGACGGCCGTAACCCAAAGCCACCCCTCGCTTAATCATCAGCGAGCCACGGCCGCTTAACTTGTTAGGGAAAATAAAGACCTTTGCGGGGATATAACAGTCGGAGTCCAGCTTCCCCACCCCCCAAAGTGGCTGAAGACTCGATCCAGCTGTAGCTTCAGCAATAAATCAATTATTCAAGTCATTTAAGTTCATCGGCTCAATTGCCAGTGATATTAGAGGTCAGGCGGGAGAGGAAGCCAGCGGTGACTCAGAGGTGCTGGGTAATGCGGCAATAAAGGGATGCAGTTTTAAAAAGTCACAATTTGTGGTGGGTGACAGACATGCGGCCGTTTGCCGTGGCTCTCCGGGCTTTTCCCTTATTCTCCGAGCCTCGTTAATTAGTCTGTCATGTGTCTGCTTCCTTCAGCAAAGGGCCCCGTGCTGAAATAAAAGCCTGCAGGAAAGTAGCTTGCGGAAACGTAGCTTGACGACCGATGGCACGGCGAGGAAAAGCCCCAACTGTATCACAGGTACGTATCACACACTGATACTGGAGGACCTCGTCTTGCGTAAGGAGAGCGAACAAGATAGGATCGGATTACGTCTCCAAACGTACTCTCTCAACCAGGCAACCTGGTGACCGAACCAGGGTCCAACAGGGGAAAAAAAAAAAAAAAACACACATTCAATGGAGAAAAAATCTCACCACTTGGCTCTTGACATGTAGGCAAACCAGCGATTAGAAGATCAAACAATCCCTTCTGCAAGAAAGCTTTCACAGAATGTCGGGGGGGGGGAGGCTACAAAGGACTGTTATGGTCATTCTGAGTTGAATCGAGACCCTGGGCCTCCCACACAGCCCACAGGCAAAGTGGTAACTCAGAAGGAGCGGCTGCCTGCTCCCTGCAGTGGCCCACTGAGGATCAGAGCTCAGCGGGGGTGAGAGAGACAGGACCACCGAGCCCAGCGAGCCACGCCCACCAGGCATGGAGTCCATCCCTCCCACTGCAACGCCCGTTTGTCCTTCTTGTCATACACAAAATACACAAGAGAAATCAGAAATAAGGTCCTCAATACTGAAGCAGACACACTCTCTCACACACGCACGACACGAGAGAGACAAATCACGGATAACAAATCTTTTTCACAAAAGGTGACAGAACTAGAACTAGAAAATACTGCGAAGAAATTCTTAGATCGCTTCCCTATCTTGCTTCACTGGGGCAGATTGCTGGCAGACGGGGTAAGCAAGTTCCTGATTGCAACCAGATGAAAGCTGCTCTGCTTCTCTCACATTCCCGCTCGCCCTCCGGGACTCCCCCCCCCACCAACTCCCCCTCATCTGGCTTTACACCAAATCAGCACCTCAAACCGTCACCCCAAAAGCCTAAGGCTTCTCTCTGGAGGCACCGAACAGCGTGAAATCATGTGTGAAACAGCACACGGGGACGGGGGTCCGTCAGACTGATATAGCGACGCGTAACAAAAATGGCAAAGTCCTGTCTGTGGGATCGGCTGGGCAGAACAGCCCCCCCCCCCCCCCAAAGAAGCACAGTCAGAATACCCTTGGGGTGTCCTGACACCTGTACCTCAAAAGCAGCCCAAAAACACCCTGAATCACAGCTGCTTTTGCAGACTGAACAACCATTTTCCCCCCAACACATATTAAACACATTGTGGGGGGGGGGGGGGGGGGTGTGACCTCCTCCCAGAACTCCAACAGAAGTCAGACTGTACAATTACAATCTGTAGAATAGAAACATCTAGAAAATCAAACAAAACCTTCTCACTTCCCTACTGCAAACGTCAATCTTCAATTCATCGTGCTTTGTGGATTAAAATTTTTTAATCCCTCTTTATCCTGGGGGGGGGGGTAACTGCTGCAGACATAAATAACCGCTCTTATGGAGGAGTTTCACACAGCCCTCTTTAACGACCCTCCCCCAATACAGAGCTTCTCACTCAGCTTCTCCCATCACCTCCATTATCATCTCATGAAACAAGCCTGTCATTCATCAAGCCTTGCTGACAATTACCAACCTGTCAATGGAGGCACACGGGCAACAAACACAAGGACCCACACAAGGGCTCATTAGATTAGTGACGGCCTGCCACTGCAATTAACGGACAGAGGGGGCGAATCGGTGCTCCAGTTCCCAGTGTTCTTTTCCACGGGGGGGGGGGCACATACGACAGCGTCGCTAACAGACAAAACGGGACAGGAGAATCGCAGCGGGGCATCAGGCAGTAGGTCGCGCCTCTTTCTGCTGTGAAATCGGTCACCATGCAAACACGCAACCAACCCCACACCACTACTTGGGGAAGGGGGGGGGAGGATATTCCCAAGGGGCTGCTCCAACTCCACATCATGGTGCTGGGAGGTATTTACCTCTAAACCTGATATAACAATGTCTAAATTGTTGCATTTTTATTATTCTGCAAGGGCTAATCTTGGGAGTCATTCAACAAAGCAGAAAGATCTGAAACATACTAACAAACACTGATGGATTTTAAGCTTATTAACCCAAGTGCTTTGAGTTTACAGGCTAGCTGTATCCCCTGGATCTGAGCACTGAAATTTGAATCGAATTCAAAATACTTAAAGACCAGGGCATTGAGCATTGGAAGGGTGAGAAAGTTTTCGCGACAAACCTCATGGTTATGGAGACTTCATACTCTTAACTTGGGAAATAACTCTATGCGAGGCAGACAAAATGCGGAAGGAGGCAGGAAACCTGTTCCTGACACTGCCTGCCAAAACAGGAAGTGCCTAAGCAAGCAGGCCACACAGAATCGCATGAGGACCCCCAACACACAGCTGCCAGACACCCAAAGCATGATGGGAGAGATTCACTCTCCAACAGCCAGACCCAAAATTTACAGGGGGGGGAGGGGCGGAATAAACTAAGGGGCAGAGGATCCTTAGGAATATTTTTCCTATGACACAAATGTTGGGTGATAATGCTGAAAGAACGCCCTCGGGCCTAGCGTGTGACGCAGCCCACGGCCACGATGCGGAACCGACTGTCTTCAGGTTTGCCTCATTACCCTGTCTGTCAGAGCATCGAAAGCACCTGTCGGGGTGCCGAGTTCTGGAAGAGCGGCTGACCAGAAGGGCTACAGCTTGCTGTCTTCTGAGCCCTTGAGCAGACTGTCACGGCAGCAGGAAATGCTCACGGTCATACTCACGAGAGAGAAACTGCCCTTGGGTATGATTGCCAGACGCACAAAATGCATAACCAGCTTTTGTCAGAAATTCAACCTCAAACAGTGCCCAGTCATACTGTTAAGCATACTGATGGATTAAGTAACAACAAGGACCACATCTGAAATGGGAATCATTCGAAATAACTGAACCCAAACATCAGCGTGAGAAAAACAAAGCAATTATGATATCCGATGTCAGCAAGCTACCACCCAGGAGAAGCTTTTGTGTAGAAAAAGAAAAAAAAAAAATTGAGATTTACTCATGAGCTCGTTCCACCAGTCGCCATACCTGCTTAGCGTCCTCCACGCATGACAGCAGCTTACGGATTTCCTCTTCGTACTGCTCCCTAAGTGTGTCCACTTCCTTGTCATGCGTAGCCACCTCCTCCTTTAAGGCCCCCTTCAAGGCGGTCAGCTCGCGCTCACGGCGCCGAAGCAGATCCTCCTGCTCCTCCTTCACCTGCAGCAGCTCCTGGAAGTCCAGCTTCAGCTGCATCATCTCCTGCAGGAGAATTTGTGAGGGGAGGGGGGGAGGGGTCAGCTAGGCCAAAGCCACCGACATCATCTTCTTCAACCATCAGTCCTGCGGAGACCACAATGCAAACGCCCTTATCAAGATCTCTTCTGACTTGTCCCACTTGTTGTTGGCAGGCGCCCGTGGGTTTCTTTGTGCAGATCAAAGACAGATAAGTATCCCAAGGTTGGTCCTGCCACCACAGCTTACCTCCAAAACGGCCTCCTGTTCCCTGCCTTCACTCTCGCTCCTCTTGGCACCATCTAACTCATCATGCATCTCCGACAGCTGATCCTGAAGATCCCTGATCTCCGTCTGGTGTTTTTCTTTCTCCATCTTCACCTGGAAGAGCCTTATAAACCAAGAAGTAACATGAGAACTTTCGAAAGGACCTCCACAAGAGAGCGTTTAAACCTCAGCCTGCACCCCAGGCCACAGAAAAGACAGTTACTCCTCCATAGTGGTGCGCAGCTCCTCCTCTGCTTTGGAAAGCAGCTCCTGCAGGCGGGCACACTCCTCCATTCTCCTCACAAGCTCCATCCGTAGGTCCCTCATCCCAACGTTCTCCTGCACCTCCGCCAGACCAGCTGTCTTCTGCAGGACAAAAGCATTATGGTTCCCTCCTAACAAGGTACATCAAGGTCGGTCATCATGGTTACTCACTTCAGGGAATCTAACTGGTGCTACTTAATGGACGCCTTATTTCAAAGTAAACAGCTTTCCCATTTAACTGCTTTTAAATCTCACATCATTAAATTATTAAAAATATAATGTGTCAAACAATTCAAGGCAGAGTTTCCTAAAATAAGGGTATGGAACCCAGTACCTTAACCACTGACCAAGGAAGGTCAAGCTGTTACGTTATAATATTTTATTTTTGGCACATTGAATGGGGGGGGGGTGTCATTGCTTTCCCCTGGTATCTGTGTCACAAACAGAGGAAAAGCCCTGGAAGCCATGCAGGAGATGAAGCAGCATGTTACAGAAACAGGACAGTGCACCATCAGAGCCGCCAGCGAGAGCATCAGACGAGAGGCAAAGCGACAGGACACCTTGGTTTCCTCCTCCAGCTGTTTCTTAAGGACTGTCACCTCTTTTTCCAGTTGGCTCTTCTGGTCCTGCAAGGCTTTCACCTCATTGGCTGCTTCAGGAGGCTGTGGAGGGCAAATTACAATCGAGAATCCACTAATTACACACAGCGCCTCCCACATGTTTCTCACTAACCCGACATTAAGACTTTGGCCTGGATTGTGGTGCCACAAGCATCAAAACCTCTTTAAAACATATTTTGTCTGGTTATAATCCAGCTGAGTCCTTGACAGTAATATTTATATTCTTCCAATGTTACTTTTTACAAAACACACAAGGCCCCCCTTCCACAAACAGAAGCTTTTAACACAAATGAAAACCTTCACTGACAAAACACATTCTAGCGCTTACTTTCGTTTGCCTGCAGAGTAAATAGGTGTTTTAGTACTTCTGGAAAATTCCAGGAAAAAAAAAAAAAAAAAAAAACTCTTACTTTGTTGTCCCCCTGCACGTTCCCTGCAGCCCTTGACTTCAAGGTCTGGATTTTTTCAAAGACCAAGTTGACCTTCCTCTTCGTGGTGTCGTCATTATCGGGGTTCCTAAAAACAGGCAAAGAAAGGCAGCTGTCACAACTAGTTGAACCGGCAAATCTCGGGCAGATCAAGGAGTGATGGCAGGCATAACAAAGACAGCCTTCCGTGACCGTGACCACTGAGGGAGGGCGGCACCAAACGCTCCGTCACCCCCCTCCTTCATTCACTTAATCGCTTGCTCACTTTTTTGCTCACATTTTGATTTAATGAAAGGTGTCTTTGGGGGGAAAAAAAAAACAGATTTAAACTCACAGCCTGCAATAAATCTCCCAGCCCATTATTACCATATATAACCAGAATTTTCAGCAATATTTCATTACTAGCACATGAGTAACCAACGAAGGTATAAAGCCCCGGGGCTCTGTGTCAGCTCGGGCATTAGGTTTCACTTCTCGCCGTCTTTCTGTCATGGCGTTACACTTATAATTAAAGCGCGGCTCCGCCACACGGCCGCGTTCAGCCCCAGAGCTCAGAAGAACAATGCCTTCTGTGTGGATTAGTCATGACAGACAGGAGTGATTCCACCAAAAATGAGGCAGAAAACAATTTACATGTATTAAAAATGAAAATGCTCTCTTAAGATACACTGACATTACATGCCTTAATTAAAACTCTATGGGATAAAATTTTATCCCAATATTTATACCTCTGACAACCAGCTCTGCTTTTTCGTTTCCTTCCTCTCAACTTGCCATGCATTGAGATCGGGCTCAAACACAGGAACAGCCTCGGGATTATAGACTTGCGTACCAGCCCCCCTCCCCATGACCCAGAATGCACTGGTCCATATCTAAATTTCTCCCATCACAGTCCTCCCCCTATTGTCTTAATCAGATCAGCTGTGATGCTGACTTTCCACACTGGGGGGGGGGGGCGTTGGGTGGAACAGGAGAGCCTGTGTGCTACAATTCTTGAGAAACAAAGAAAAAGAAAAAAAAAAGAAAAATACTCTGGCCTGCATGCAATTACGACGACGTGGGATTTTTCCATGTTTCTTTATGGAGATCTACAGAGCAGAGGGAGGCCAGGAGGTAAGATTTCAAAATAGGCACGGAGGAGTTCAGGCCCTGGACATCTGCGGAAAGCACTTGAGCAACCAGAGCTCTGGTGCAACGTGGAGGAGCACAAATCATACACAGGCTGACCGATGAGAAACATCTATAGCTGACACAGGACCCGGGAAAGGAATGCTGCAAACCAAGCAAGGGCAATGTTTGCACACAAAAAGCTCTCAGTCAAGCGAGCCTGAAATGTGGCATTAGCTTGTTCCTCCACTGTTTGCTCACGGCTCCTCCCACCAATCAAAACGTGTAGTTAACAGTCTCTGAATTGCCTGTAGTGTGTGTAGGTGTGGGTGTGCGCGCCCCCCGGGTGTCTCAAACTTTCTGGGATGAGCTCCCCCCTCCAAGAACCCATGCTGGATGAGCAATTATGAAAACAGCAACATTCACGAGATATCGGCGACTTGGGCATACGCCAGAGGCGATGGCCGTCATGGCGATCCTGGCCCCCGCCTGCTTACCCGTCCTTCAGGTAATTGAATAATATCTGTTTCGCCGTCTCTTCGTTGGTCTGCTGCGAAAGCGTCTGCTGATCTTTAAGCAGATCAGGAGTCACCTGCAGAAAAATGACGATGGCTTCTTTTAGGCTACATTAATGATTGACTGCTCACTGCAAGACTTTACTCCTTTGATACATTCCGAATGTTTATTCGAACTATAATATACAATAATTGCAATCCTCCATAAAACCTCATAATTATTATGCATTATGCGTTCTGAGAAACGTCAGCAGGTGATTTCATTGTTGTGCGAACATCATAGTGTACTTACACAAACCTAGGTGGCATAGGCTACTAGGCACCTAGGCTACATGGTATAGCCTAAATAATAATACAAATTTAAGTAAATACATAAATAACTTATCAAGTATTATGTACTGTACATTATTCAGCTCCGCTATAACCTCGTGAGCGTTTCTGCGGTCCATCGTTGACCAAAACGTTATGTTGCGCATAACCGTAAACGCCTCCCAGCAAAAACATTTACCGGATTGTCTGTGTCGTTCTTCTTGGAGTCGCTAATCATGGACACAGCCGGAGAGGCCGCGGCCATGCCTGTTAAGACTTTGAAAGACCGTATGGATTTCAGTTCGTCTCCTCCCTTTGACTCCAGCGGCAGTGTGGAAGACCTGCTCACTGCAGTCCTGCAGCCCAGGGCGGAGTTCGCACCGTGGAGTGCAGTGCCTTGTGGGGAGCCTGGAGCACTTCCGCCCCGAGTTGCAGCGCTTGCGCCCTCCTTGCCCCTAGGGGGCGATGTGGGGCCGCTGAGGTCCTGGGCCAGAGCCCCCTTGAGCTGTCGCAGCTGTGAGGGCCGGAGCACATGCTCGGTGGACCGGCCCTGGTTCTTGCTGAACTCCTCCAGGTAATCGGTGTCCCCTCTGAGACCAAAGGGAAAGGCACTGTCCACGCTGCGGGACCGCTTGCGCTCCTCTGCGTTAATGCGATTCCGTCGCCCTGCCCGGCCCCTGCGCTGGTGGCCTTCCTTGCCATCAAACTTGTCAATTAGCTCTTCTACCGCCTTGATGGAGCCCGTGTCGATGTCACGGCCCGTGCCCGGCATGAATGGGATGTAGCGACGGTTCTGGTGACGATTGATGGGGTCTAAGCCCAGGGATTCCAGTGGGTCTCCAAGGAGAGGCCTAGAAGTGGACGAGGGAGATGAGGAAGAGTGATTGGAATGTTGGGACTGCAGCACGGGACCGCTGGAGTCATGCCGGCGAAGGAGCAGGACGTCCGGCTTTCGGTGATTGCGCTCCAGGCTTGAGCCGGCACTGGTGCTGGCTGGCGGCGCCACTCCGGCCTGCTGACCCGCATCAGGGGCAGATGGGGCCACGGCGGCAGCTTGAGTTTGTGGCTTCTGTAGATCCTGAGAGGTGGGCTGGACCAGCTTCTGGGGCTTTGCCTGCTGATGAGGGGGGGACTGGACCTGAGTCTCAGGTTGCGGCTTCTGCTGAACCTGGACCTCGGGCCAGACCAGCTGTCGGGACTGGGGCTTCGGTTCTGGTAAGAGCATCTCCTGGGTCTCGGGCTGAACCTGGAATGCCAGCCTGTCTGGTGACGGTGCGTGTCGCCGAGGAAGGGACTGGACCTGTGGTTCGGACTGCTGTGGGAACCGGTCCTGGTATGCCGGTGTGGCAGTACCGGGCTTATCCAAGCTGGGGGACACGCCGCGAGTGACTTGTGAGCAAGAGAGATCAGTTTCGGATAAGGAAACGGGTCGGGGCGTCACAGCAGGCAGATCCTCCAGGTTTAGACTGTTGTTCTCAGGGTCGTATGGCCGGAGCAGCTCTGGGTGTCTCTGGAAGTTCAGCAGGGTGGATGGCTTCTTCTGCGACTCCCGGAACTCAGTCACCCCATTGTGGGACCCAGCAAAAAGCATCTGCTTGTGCGACCTGTACTCCCCAAGAGAGTTATCTGGGTTCTGCTCCCACGGAGGGGTGTACCTGTCCGGGCCGTGCTGCCCGCCAGCATCCCCGTCAGCGCTGTGCCCATTGCTCTCCAGTTCCTTACAGGGTGATGGTTCCCGATCCCGGTTGTTGAGCACGACGTACGGGTGTCCGCCGATCCCCTGCACGCGGATGCTGAGGCCGTATCTCCCGGGTCCGCTGCTCACGGGTCTGCTTGGGCACTCGTGTGCCAGGTACGCCGAAGGTAAGCTGCCACCAGAAATGCCGCCGACTCGATAGGACTCCATCTCCATCAAAAAAAAAAAAAAGAAAAAAAAAAAATTCCCGTCACTGGATTGAAGATTCACAGCTGCAAACAAGCACAGGACAAAGTTACTGACAGATACGAGACTTTATTTAACATTCGGAAATATTAAAAATGAACAGTCATACGAGACACTGAACTACAGACTTTAGTTACTGTTCATTTACTGTTCAAGTACTATTACTAGTATTGTTATAATACAGAATAAGCCACAAAAAATAAATAAATCAAGCTACCACCAACTTAGAGAGGGGTTAGGAGCATGCGCTGATTACAGCGCATTCCTGCACCCACCACACGACAAACCACCTCAGAGATGAGAATCCGAGTGCAGCCATGTGGCAAGTGATACCTCAGCACCGCACTAGTACGAATGGACCAGTGGGAGTTTTTCACGGTGGCTGGAGCACCGATCCTGCCACCAACACCCAAATTTCCTCGGAGGACCTGCTTACAGAACTGGATGCAGAGTAACATTATACTTGCGGGTTAAGGACCTTGCTCAAGGGGCCAGCGGAGTAGGAGTTTCCCTCCTGGCATTTTTGGGATTCAAACCAGCAACCTTCCGATCCCTAACCCTCAGCCACCAACTTAACCAAGAGGGAAAGAAATGAGCCGCAGCATTTATAAAGAAAACAAAAGCATCAACTAGCAAAACAGTGAACAATACATGAGGCAATTTAAAATGTGGCTAAAAGGCAAGGACTAGTGCATATACAACCTTTATCCATGATTTCCATCGCTGCGTGTCAAGGCGATTCCTGAAACCTTACCCCTTCATACAGACAAGTGCTCTGAGGTTAAGCAGCCCAATCAGAGGCGGCACTGCACCCGCATGCATCCTGATATTTCATCCAGACACAGCTGGTAAGATGCTCCGTTTTCCTTAAATTACTACTTATCACATGCGCACTTGTGAAAAGTGTCAAATGTGTGTCGGGTTCCACTGTCAAGACGGATTACCAGAGGAAAAGGGATTGCCATGGTTACGGACACCGACCCAAAAGGCATCCCGAACGGGGCTTCTCCAGATCACTCTTGAACGAGACACTTTTCTGAATTTCACTCCAAATTAAAGTGCCAAAAAACAAGACAGCTATGGTTAGTGTCGCTAAAATGAAGGAGCCAATCTAAAGAGCAGTCATTACCCAAAGCCACTCATAACACACACACTGTTTTTTTGTTTTTTTTAATTAGCCCCAGTAGGCTACCCAGCTAACACATCAAGAAACCATCAAACACACAACTGTCTGGAGACACACTCCCAGGGGACTTCACATGTCCATCAAACATCTTCAACAAGCTGAATAGAGGGACTGTTCCTCAGCCATCTGCACTCTATACACATTGGAATTCATATTCTACAAGGGCCCAATCCGGCCAAGTGCAAGATACAAAGATGAATAAAAATACTATGCGGGAAAAGACACGCAAACAGAGAAAGTAGTGTGGCTAATCCATAGATCAAATGCTGAACTGATGCAATGAGTAGCCTTCCAGTATAAATGACACAAGATAATAAAGAGTGGAATAGTACAGGATGTCTATAGATAAAATATCTTGTTGTATTTACAGTGGGATTGTGGGCTCCACAAAACATCAATGTTTATTGATGCACTAGAGCTGCAACTAATGATTATTTTTCGATTAATCAATTATTAATGGGGGGTCAATTTCCAGCATTTTTTTACAAACCCAAACTGTCTTTGTACAAAGGTTGTTTCCAGCAACTCACATAAAAAATAAATGTATGCTACAATAACAGTACAAAATATTGAAGTTTTATGGCAGCTGAATCAATGTAATGAAAAACAATCTTTTTTATAAAGTGCAACCAGCATGGCAGAGATTACTGCTGCTGCTACTAAGAATATTATTAAATAATTCTCTAATGTTATTTAATGTTGATACACAACATTGGGGGGGAGGAGCACGCGAGCGAGTGTGTCTGCATTTATTACGGACAAACAAAATAAACATTTATTGTGGGAAAAAAAAACCTTTTCAAACATTTTACGTTAAAAACGCAGCGGTGTTCTAACGAGTTGAGCTACTTTGTCGAGTAACCCCTAAAACCCTCATCCTAACCCCCAAACGGAACTGCACATGCGCAAAAAGGCTCGATAGTACGTCTCGATAGGTAGCTCAACTCGTCAGAACACCGGCTTGCGCTCTCGTGAAACGCCATAGACTTTAGTGACTGAACGGCGCAAAGAAGACGATCGGTGAGGAAAAACCCATGAACGGCAGGCGGAAAATTTCGTTTTAAAACGTGTCCGGTTTACAGTCATGAACTGTAAATAAGATAAATAACATAAGGATATTTAGTTTGGCTAATAAAAAGGAAATATAGGAAAGGTAACCTTAAATGACTTCTTTTGTGATCTCACTGATCTGAGGCTATATAGAAAATAAAATTAACTTGGCGCGCCCCCCTAATAGAATAGTAGGGTAAACACTTTGTGATATATGTAACCACATTTGACAATAGCCGATTACGTTGACATCTTTCCCAGACAACCACGACCTCACCTGTGTTCATATGCACACACGTGCGTGTGTGAAGGGGCGGGGCGGGTAACGTCATTGGTTGCGCTTGAAGTGAAATGTTTTCCAACCCTCCACTACACTATTGAATGAAGGATTGGCGTTAATTAATCTGAATAATTGAATAAAATAATCCAAAAACTCCACATCACATAATAAATTAGTGTCTCTCCGACCTAATTTCAGCTAATTACGGTCAAATAAATTATTTCTGGCAGAGTTAAAACAAGAATCTGCTGTGTCCGCCACCGCCATTTTTCAAACGTTTTTTTCAAGATTCTTTATTTGTCACATGCATAACCGCTCAGACTTTGTGCAAATAAGAAAACTAGAAAATAAATTGTAAAAATATACTGTAAATAAATTATAGAGAGTGCAAAACAGAAAAAAAAACCTATGAATTTACAGAGAGAGTATATACAATTTTACTGGATGAAAAGAAATACTGTGCAAGAAGAATTGAAAAAGAATTTATCACGTAAGCTACTCAAGGCACGCCATTGGCTCTCGTCTCCTTTTTCTTTTCTGGCGGTCGGTGTCCAGCTTAATGGCGCTTTACTGCCACCGCGGCTTTGGTTAACTTACTGCTCCCAAATTAGGAGGTAGCCAATGTACTCATGTGTATAATAACGTAGGCCCAACTAATTGTTTATTATATTAGTTGCCAACTATTTTAATAGTCGATTGAATCGATTACTTGTTGCAGCCCTATGATGCACATCACATATGTATGAGAGCAGGGAATGAGCAACTTCATAAACTCAGAGTCTGCATAAGAGTCCACAAAATGGGGATCTGTGGTAACCCAACATAGTGAAAAACTCGAAATTTCAGTCGTATGTAACATGCTTTAGCCAGCCTGGATGAATTATTATTATTATTATTATTATTTTCATTCAAGAACCATCTTTCAAGACCAGGTAAAGCGATCAGAATTCAGGGGCCATTCTCCAAATCAGTGTTCAGTTACCTGTTCAATCAATCCTAATTAAGAGGCAGGTTGGGACACAAGCCAGCAGAGTGATGGGACAGGTGCAAAGCCTGGTGACACATCTCACCGGAGGTCAAACGTCAATGGAGCAAAAATAAGGTGACCAACTCATTCTTTGGGGTACACACAACATGGGGAAGGTACAGTACTAGTGCATTGCATTTTGGAAAGACTGCAGAAACCACATATCCAGTTACAGTCCATTTTAGGCACTTACACCTGAAACAATGTAAAAATGTATACAGCCAAACAATAAGAATATACAAAGAATAGGAGGATCTGTGTTTAATACTTCCTTGTCTTCTCTAAGTTGCCTGGTACATCTGGCTGTTGTGAAAAAACACAATTACTGGCACTATTTACTTTATTTTTGGACAGCTACATGCAGTGATTTACAACACAGTTATAAAATGTTTGTAAGAGGCAACCACAATGCTTTAAGTTTGGTTTTGATTACTATTGAAGTATAATTTGATTATTACTTGTCGAACACTAAGGATCACTTAGAAGCAGAGCATGTCAGACAATGATAATCGGTGGAATACATCAAAATACAGTATGAACCACTAGTTCATATATTTTTTTTTGGCAGAGAGACGCAAAACTTCAAACCGTTGGCCACATTTGATCTTCACACGTTTCCGGTTGTTACTAGATTGCTGTGGACATTGCTGGGGGGGGTTCACAATTAAAAATGCACAAAACAAGCTGCACAGGAGCCATTCTTGTCTGGAAATAAGTAAACCACACGAAGCAATTGCTTCCTAACACTAAACAAAGTAAGGAACAAAACTGATACCATCAAGCAGGAGGCTCAGTGTGCAGTCAGGGGCTGCTGGGGGAAGCAATGGGACTTCCAGAAGTGGTGAAATCCAGCCCTGAACTGCCTAGAACCTAAACCCATGTTTGTAATCCACCTGTTGTAATCAGATATCCAGATCCTACAACTTGAAGTTCCAGTATCACCCCACCACAAGAATCTGAATCTCAGTATGCCAGGTTTTGGTATGTACTTGATTGATTGGGGTTCATCTGAGAAAGGGAGTTATTTAAGCTCAAAAAACAAACAGGAGGTCTGAACAATGTATCTCAGACAATTAGACCACATGCAACTTGAGACAATGGGGTGTTAATCAGTGGTCTCCTTTCAGGGCTGTGGATAACAACATGCCATGTTTGTCCAAACAGTCAAGATACATCACTCTATCACCATCGCACCGAAAGCAAATGTGAAAATGTAAAACGGGCAAGGTCACATTCCAACTGAATGCCACGGCAAAAGGGCGGGGAGATACATCCTAAGTTAAAACCTAACGCACATCGAAGTGCAAAACAGATGCGACCAGATACAAAAACCCGTGGAAGTGATTTGAGGTGAACTCTTGCACCGGGACGGACACGATCCAAAACAGCCTTGTTACAAGTTTTCCAAACTGGCCCGTTATTTTTTTTTCCATCTTGCAATAATCACTCAATTTAGACGTCCTGGTAACGACAACAATACTCTGGGGGGCATCAAACTTTCCAGTGCTCAGGGAAGGAAAGAGAACAATGTGGGCGAGTTAAACAGCTGCATCGCCTTATCCAGAGGAAGGCTGCTTCGGCACCGAAAAAATAAAGGATGACAACAATAGCTGATCCAAGCCCACGGAGCGCGTGTATTTCCAGGGCACCACGCCGTGTGCCGAGGAGGTGTTAACGCAACTCTTTTCCGCTCATTGTGCGAAATACTAGGAAACGCCTCTCCCGGTCCTCCTGTCCGGACAATCGAGCCAAAAGTGGCCAATTTCCAGTTGCATTAAAAAGTATTTAGATAATCAAAAAACGTACCACTATCTGACATATGCGTTTACCCGAGTCATAAAGCAACTAGGATTGCGGTGAAGGCGGAGCAGCCTTCAGCAAAATGCGCCTCTCAACAGCTGATTAAAGCTGATAATGTACAGAAAAAAAGTGAATTGCGGATAAAGCAAAGAATCGGACGAGGAGAAAATAGAGATCAACAACGTTCAACGCCTATTTAGGCGTTTTCATCTACTTAAAGTCGACAAGGAGCCTTAAGAAAGACAATTTAATCAAAAGATTCAGCGGTAAAACTTTAAGTCACTTTCCATCTGTGACTCGCACTACATTTATTAGCAAATTACTTAAAACGTCCATTTTCCCCAAAAACAAGCTCCGTTTGTTTCAGTCGTGGGAAATGTTCACGACGCACACAATCTGATAAGTAGGCTAATTCAGAAAGAAAGCAATATAGCGACTGCTGTTTATTAGTTTGCAACACTTTATATTAAACATTAAGCACTAATGACCGAGAAATAGTATGAAATGTGGTTCTAAAAAGATATTTCCGGGCACAAAAGCTTCATGTTAACTCGCTCAGGACGATGATCGGTGCTGGTTACTATATTTACTAACAGGAGCGCGACAGCCACTGCAGATACGTAACTTCGGCAAATTAAATCTAGGTCAAGGTGATTAAAAACAGTTAGATAAGAACAGCAAACGGCGACCATCACGATTGTGTCGGCAATTTTGCAACAGTTAGCAAGTTAGCTTTAATGGTTTTGCTGGAGATGCAACATGTGCTTTCAGTACCCAAACCAGTTCCAGCATTCCTGTTTTAAAAGTAGGTGACACAAATAACTAGAAAAGCGAACATCACGTTTATTTTGCACTGGTGAACTACGGTGGAAGAACCCCAGTTAAAAATCATCCGCATCGTTCCCACGCCGTGCTTATTCCAGCACTTAAACAAACTAAACACTTACCAGTAAATGACTTAACACGCAGCAATCCGGATTGCCTTAAGTCTCAGCGGAAAGTCTGAAGCTTTAAACAAAGTGCCATCCTTGTAGAAGATAACCAAAACCACTTGTTACAACTGCCGGGCCAGGCAAATCAACTCCAACAAGCCCGAAGGAAAAGCGGATCCCCGCCCCCCGCCGAAGCCCGTCTCGCCTTTAAATCCACCCTTTCTAGTCCATAACTAGCAGGAAACTTCGGAGTAGATTGTGTGATCTGATCTGATCCAGGATCAGTTACCTTCAACTTAAACCATCTAAGTAGTTAAAGGTGAAAGAGGGAAGGTTCGAGTCAGAAAGTCACATATACACCCTAAAGCACTTTTCACGGATCTCCATAAGGTAGCAATATTTTCTGCGTTAATTTTTTAAATACAAAGAGTGTCACCTGGATAAGCGGTTGGAAGGTGGATGGAAATATCGTGGGTTGCGAAAAATGACAACGATGTCATTCATTAAGGGATTATACTTGTTATCCTTGATACTTTTTGCAATAATTAATCTCTGTGACAAAACTTTAGGCATGAGGTTGACAACCTGAAAGAAAATGCGTACACTTTAAACCTTTCACCTTTCTTTACAAGTTTGCTCGAGTTACGCCTTAATAATAGGTAACACACAGAAGAGGTACATGTTGAATACGTTCAGTATACATTTTAGCTTGGTTGAGTCTGTAGTTCAGTTAAAAGTTCTATAGCTCCATCTAGTGTTCATTTACATTTATGCAATACGGCGGACATTAATGTGTTTAGATGTCAAATAGTCAGACTGCATTCCGCTAGGAACAACCATTAAACAACATGAGAGTGGCAAATAAAGCAAAATGTCCATCACAGCCCTTTTTGCACAATTTAACTCAATTGCTCACAACGTAACGACAATCTGCAATGGTTTTCCACATTTAAATTTTTATCTTTCTCGAATGCTAATTAATTTTGAAAAAATAAAACGCTTCTACTTCATAACCACGAATGCGCATGTCCTTCCAGTTTTCAAAATATAAAAGTGCTTCAATGTGACACTCGATTACAAGAACAACGTTGTTTTTCCATTATCAACTTAGGAAATGATAAATCATAATAAAATAGCAACAGTGTTTTATGTCTATTCCAAGGATTTGCCAATCATTTATTTCTCACTACTGAGACAGAAATATGTGCACTTAATGTCAAGGCTAGCTGCCCCTAGTTTGGCTGTGTTTTGACTCACTGACTTCATTTGTTTCAATCGGTGTGAGAAAAGTATAAATCGCTACAGACTTTAATCCGAAATGCCGAACGCGGTGTAGAGTTACAGGAGGAACACAAAGAGCCACTGTTTGGTACCGAACTGCTGCAGCTGGGCCAGGGCGCATGCGCAGTATACTGTTTTTTCTCTGCTGCTGGACCGCGTTCGTCAAAGAAATGCGCAGGTTCACCGTAAGTGCTTTCCAGTGTTTCTAGATGTTCTTAGTATTGGCCCTGGAAGAGAGTTATCATGACAGGGCTTCATATAAAACATGAAGGCTCTATAACTGAATCTCCTCACCACACATGGTTGGGTTAATGTTCCATAAAACTGAGACCTGAAAAGTTTTTTGTTTTTATTTAGTGTTTCTCAGTCGTTGTATGAATTCTCGTATAACAATCTCAAACAATATAATCCGTACATGCGCTTCCAAGCAAACCAAACGTTAAATTTAAAGAGGACGCATATTTAAACTATCCGGCCATTATTA
>JAODKE010000007.1:8728199-8744683 GCA_026779605.1 Mormyrus hasselquistii | reverse complement strand
GCTGGGGGGTGTTGTGGGTGGGGGGGGGAGGGAGGAGTTGATCTGTCAGGTTTTTTCCCTCCCCCTGCTAAGCTTCATAAGTGCTGATGCAAAGAGGAACGGTGGAAAAGCAAAGGAGAAAGACACAGGGAGGGAGGAAGTACACAGCTATAGTTGTGTTTAATATTGGGAAAATACCTCCAAGCGTTAAAATGCTGATTTTCTGCTACAAGCTCTGCAGTACTGGAACTAAAATTATTTGAATTAATGCGCCTTGTTTTTAAAAAGCAACTAATTGGTGATATTACAGTCAGTGAAGACACAGCACAGCCTTAATCCTGCGCGGGCTGATCTTCCGTTTCTCTTTTAATTTAATTAGCGGCGGTGCAGAGGTGCCGAGGACGGCTGTGCGTCTTGCCACGACGAAGCCATCTGGCACGGGTTTTAACTCGCCCCCAAACTCCACACATTTTCCAATTAGCGGCCAACAATTGGACACTATGACCCCCAGACCAGCATGAAAACCAGAAATGAAAACCAGAGTTTCCTGCACCCCCCCCACCGCCACCGAAGCCTGAGACATTTCATCGTCAAGTGTTTCTAATTTAATCTGACAAAGCACAACAACAACAAAAAGTTTCATGACATTATGCTTAAATCGATTAATGCGGAGTGATTAACGAAGATGGGGCACAGACTGGTGCTCACGGTACGTCACATGCCTGCTTGAAGTCACATCGCCCGTGTGTGTAGCGGTGCGTGCGTGCTCGTGTGCGTGCGAGCGTGCGAGACCCCCGGCGTCTCTGCCGAGCCTCAGACTGAATCCAGGCCGTAAACAGAAAGCTGCTAAAATGAGCAGCAGCTGGTGGCGGGGCGGAGCTCTGACGTCGGCCCGTTCTGCGGGCCGCCATTTCCTGTGGGGCAAGGGGGGGGGAGAGCTGTGAGAGAAATTAGAGAAACTGGAAATATGGTCGGGAGGGGCACAGACTTAAAAAGAAGGCCGGCCCCCTTGGCAATGCGGGGCCCCCCACGGGCGGCACGCTGTCAGGACCCCCGGGGTATCGCGGACCCACGTGTGACGGGCCGCCTTCATGCCTGTCAGCACGCTGCCCCACACCAGAGCGCCCCTTTGTACCCGAAGATGACATTTACAGCATTATTGTTACAGAAAGATGAAAGCGACCTGCCCCTTAAAGTCAGACTCTGCATTATGCCTTTTCTGCACAATTATTTATTTCTCTCTGTTCTCCGAGTTTCTTTCAAAGTGGTCCAAGGCGCAGAATCGGCATGCTGGTATCACTTTAAAAACTGGAGCCGCTTCAAGTCACTGCGTGAAGGAAGACGGCGACGGCCCAGAAGCCCGATCACGGGCACGGAATGGCGACACGAATGCCACGGCCGGCAATAGCACGGAAACAAAAGCGAGCCAAATTAAAAGCACATCCCTGGCATCGGAACGGAAGAGGTTTTTATATTTAGTGCTGCCTGTAATGTTGACATGTTATTCATCGCTCCCCCTGCAGGCGAAAGCCGGTCCTGTCACGCCAGTGCCAAGCCCAGATGGGCGACAGAGAGAGGCAGCGCTGGGACACAACGCGTTCCCTAACTCCCACAGTGGCCCGGCTCCGCCCCCCTGCCTTGGCACACGCCAGCTAGCCTGTGTGGTGTCATTATCAGTTCAATCCTGAGATGCACCAAATCTTTTTTTTCCCCCACCACCTATGAAGTCTTTATTTTTACCACCCGATTTAATAGCCAGATTTCCTTTTGTTGCCGGGGAAGGATGAAACTGCGTTATGTAATTTACGACGTGCACATTTTAATGATTAGTGCTAGCGTTGTACGTGAGTAATCGGTAAAATTTATCACCATCCATGTTAAAAATAATAGCATTCCTATTGAAATAAACCCAGCGAGTGACTGACAAGCGCACACGTTTTTAAATACTTCACAGGCAGATACAGCCAGGAACAGGCAAAACCAGGACAGTGTAACAACGCCACCAGACACAGGCGAGACGGGAAGCTTGTCAAATTTACTATTATATAAAAAATAAGATCACCTGGATGGGAGGGGCGGGGCAGCAGGGCATTATGCCATGGAACCATGATCTGTTTTTCCCTCTAATGTTTTATAAAAAAAAAAATTAAAAAATACTTCACTTTCAGTAGACATTCATAACCATGACAGTTTATTATAAAATACATTTATCTAAAAGCATGCTGAATTGATAATATAGCAAAATTTCATTTAGGAAATATAATTTCGCATTGAAGAAAAAGTACGGAGTACTGCGAGAACAACATTAATGGAATTATCTTTTTTTTTTTTTTCTTCCCTGTTCCCCATGTCTCTCACAGTTCCTTAATTCACAGAATCCAGTCTTACATAAACCCCCCAGGACCTCTCCAGCATTACATCATCCATTTAGCATTTAAGGAGAGGCACTCGCCTATCGGTGCCAAAAATACAAATAAAACGGCTGCAGACGAAGAGGATGTGACACGCGGCAGCGCGGAAATCGGAGCACGCGATGTGGGAGGCGGCCAGATAAGTGCCCCTGCAGACGCGGAGTCTCCAGGTGACCCCATTTCCCAGAATCCTCGGCAACACGACGGGACTGAAGGGCGGGAGGCCGCAGGTTATCTGTGTGACTCGCTGTCTGGGTCTCCTCCCATCTATAGTCTAGCTTAATCCCGTTAGCCAGCGTCTGCCAGCCTGTCTCTGCGCCTGACCTGAGATCGGGGGGGGGGGGGTGCTGCCCTTGTGTGCCGTGACCTCTGCGACCCCCCCCATTGGTGCACGGACACCGAGACTCTCTCCCACGCACGCGTCCCGGGGCAGCCGGCTCCCACATCATTTCACGCTGCTCTCCATCCCAGCCAGCTCCACTATCTCTGCCTCCACATTTCCGCTTGCGCAACACCCGGTCCCTGGCCCGCGCACTCCCATCAGCGTCTCCCCCATCGCAGCTCGCCTCAAGGACGGCCTGCAGCACGTCCCTGCCCCCCCTGCCCACCCGCACACACGCACACGCCCAGCTGGAGAGCCTCCTTCCTGCAGCAATTAGAGTAAGTTTACATGAATAAAATAGCGAACAGACATCTCACTTCAGCCAACAGATACTAGTGACTCCCAAAAGGAGCCGTGCTATTCCAGCCTACAGTTATATAACCGGAAACCGGAAAAACGCTGGGGGAAAAACACCCAAACCAATCGCAATTAGCTGAACATACTTGTTAAAAAATATTGACTATGTCTGTCATTACCATTACGAGCATCTGATCAACCATAAATGCATAACGTGTGTTTTGAGGCCGCAGATTAGGCTACAGTTATGGCAGGAATAAGATGAGCATGACGCACTTTCACGGTTGGAGTTGTATCCCACACGGTCGTGGCGGCACAAATGGTGGGAGTAAACCGCGGCATCGCAGACCCAGCCAGCCCGGTGGGACCCAGAGCATCTCCGGAGAGTTCCGGAATCCAGAGCGCTATTTTTAGGCTGCTCCAGAGGGCTGCCGCCCGCTCAGGTGAGAAGTCTGACTGAGGTCACCTGGCAGGTGGCGGGCGGCAGCCGGCACGGCCGTCACCGCGGGGGCGGTGTGGGGGGGGGGGGCACCCTTCAGGAGCTTTGGGAGCAGTCCAATCCAATCAGAGCTGTCCGCAGAGGGCCCTGCCGGCGCCGTCTGGCCCACGCGGGCTGCCTGACCCTCAGTCACGTCTGGGACACAGAAAAGCCCATCAAATATCAGCCTGCCGACTGACCAACAAAAGGGGGGTGCTCACGGTGAGATCTAACAAAAGAACCGCCCGTCCGCATTCTGCCAAAAAACACTTTTGTTTTTATAAAATCTCCCAGTAAACACTAAACAGCATGAGTCCTGTGAGTCCACAATCTCATGGCTGTTTATGTGCTATGCTGCTTTAGGCTGACAGAAGTAATTTACAACAGGTAAGAATGCGGGTAATCAAATCTGGGCATTGATTCAGTTTCTCTGTTCTAGTAAATCTTTTTGAAGATGTAAGTAAGCAATCTCTGGGCTGTTTACGTTACCTGATTGGTTATCTGTACTCCTCACATCAATGGGCCATTTTTAAAATCCAAACAAAAAAAGTCATGGGTCACTACAAAGGCCTTGTTTCTGTTTAGAATAATCTGAGCTAAGATAATGAGGAACATCTATCTAATCAGCTATCAGACGCTAAGCTCACAACACTACAGCAGAGAGTACGCGCTATTTATAAAAAAAAAATCCTGCCCCCTGGTGGCTGGACAGGAACTCACAGCTCTGTTCACACACTGGGTTTAAAAAAAGTTAAACAAAACTTCTGAAGCATTTTTGGGGGGAAAAAACAGAAATATCATGAAATGATATTGGATTTTTATGATATTAAGCTCCTAGTGTAAAATGAAAGAAAACATAAAGCTGAAATAAATATATATATATATATATATTGAGAGCTTACTGCTGCTGAAATTTGATTATCAGACTGCACTACTTCGTTCTCAAAGTTTTCACGGCAGGGCAGCATATTTGTTTTGTTTCTGCAGAGAGCATCACTGTCTCTGAAGGTTTCAAATCGAGTTTGTAAAACATTAGCATGGAGGACAGCACACAGCTGAACCTTGAAGACCTTGAAGCCTCTAGCTGCCTATTTTAGCAGCATTTTACTCCACCTTGTCTCACCGACGTAGTGCTAAGAAAAGGCCAAGACAAAATTTACAGACCTACAGCCTGTCTGACCTACGGGGGAGGGGCTCTAATCAAAACACTCAAGTGCCAAATAGATGAAACGAAGTCAAATGTGGTCTCATGTACTCCCATCTCCTGCCACTTCACTTCCATGATGTCCAGAACGTGGCCTCCTGGCCAAGGGGCACCTCAAACACAGAGACACGACGGCAGGATCACAGGCGGTGGGGTCGTGTGAACCGTCTGTCAGGAGCAATCAACAATCTCTTTTCCATCTCTCCCTCCCTCCCCATTCTGCCGGGGCTTTTACTTCTAGCACCACCTCCGGGAGGAATCCAGCCCCGCGTCTGTGCCAATAGCCTGTCGTCACCGATGCTAGCGGATGTCACATGATGCCGATGTACCGATGACAGCGAGAAGAGCGCTCCAAAAAAAAGCCCAGCTGTTTGCACACCCGCCGCTCCCTCTAGCTAGACGGGAGTCCCAGAAGGACCCGCGTCCCCCCTGTGGGATTAGAGGCGTGCCCATTGTCCCTGTCCCACTGTCAGATGGCACTTCACGCAGGTGGCACCCAAATGCCTGCTGGCTGCCACCCACTGCAGCTTCCTCGTGTCCCTTTTTATTTCGGCTGTAGTTCAGGGCGCGTGGAGGGACCAGCACCGATGAGGCCGACACTGCGACTGAGTCACCCTGCGGCCATCAGCCGCGCGGCAAGCGAGAGGCGTGACGGCTCGCTCTCACTCTCAAAAGCACAACTGGCATTTTAAAGACGACGGAAGCTGGTCATTTAGTGCTTCTTTAACCAATTTTTACAACCAGCCCCATCTATAACATCACATGCCTTCAACTGCAATTCATCCTGACAACATTTTTGTTTGTACTTATATTCAAACTCGTGGCAGAGAGTTTCTCCCCACACAAGACTGTGAGCTCTCCCATGAAAACGCCACCCCTCCTGTCCGTAGCTGCGTGGCTCCAGATCTGCCAAGGTAAGGAGCCCAGCAGAGTGTTTTGTCAGTGAGCTGCGATCTTGATCTGTGTGTGTGCGCGCGTGCACGTGTGCTCTCAGCTCTCAGAAGCTACAGCACCGCTAATCAGTCATCACTCAGGCTCGTTGGCACAGAGCTGATCAGCACTGGAGTCACACTGGGAGAGAAGCGAATGAAATGGCTCCCTGTCTGTGTTTCTGTCTCTCTCTGCTTCTCTGCCAGTGTCTCTCTCCTTGTCTGTGTGTGTGTGTGTGTGTGTGTGTGTCAGTGTCCCTCTCTTTGCCTGAATGTGTCTGTGCGCCTGCGTGTCTCCTTGTCTCTCTCTCTATGCAGGTGTTTCTAGAAGTGTCTGTCTCTCTTTCTGTATTTCTGTATGTCTGTGTCCCTTGCCTCCATATGCCTGTCTGTCTCTCTTTCTGTATTTCTGTATGTTTGTCTGTGTCCCTTGCCTCCATATGCCTGTCTGTCTCTCTTTCTACATGTCACTGTCTCTTCATGTCTCTGTGTCCCTCTCCCTGTCTCTGTATCAGTCTGTATCCCTCTGTATTTTCGTCTGTGCCCCCTCCTTCGCTCTCTATCCGTCTGTATCTCTCTATATTTCTGTCTCTGTCTCTCTCCTTGTCTATCTGTGTTTCTTTTTCCTTGTCATTCTCTATCTATGTCTCTTTGCCTCTCTATGCATCTGCCTCTCTCTGTGTCAATGTCCCTCTCCATGCCTCACCATGGACATCGCTCTCTGCGCCTGTTCTCCTCTGCACAGGCCCAATCACAGCAGTTTTCCTATGGCCCAGTTTTACGCCTCCCAAATGCCAAAAGCCGACGGCCCCCACTCTAAATTCTCAGGGAAGGAAGCCCACACACACACACACACACACACACACACACCATCTATAAACATACATTTAAACATACGGGCACATTAACTGTAGGTGCCAGCTGGCCTTTTCTGATAGACTTCAGATATCTTCTTATGGAGGACATGCATTTAAAGGCACAGAACCCCCCTACCAAAAGGATTAACACACAAATATTGAATCTATATCCATTATCACATTTAAAAATCATCCAGCTGCCGGAATGTAAATTGCTGCAAACTATTTTTATGTCTGGAGGGAAGAGAGGTAGAAAAAAAAACTAAGTAAAGAATAAAGAGATAAGTATTCCCAGGCAGGGAATAATGATGAGGAGTTCTGTTCATTATGTTTATCATGCAGCTATTCAGACCTCAGGTGGGCCCAGTGCTTACAGCAGCAGAAGCTTTCAGCGGCCCCTGCAGCTGCACTCCTTCCAGGTAGACTGTGCTTTCCGCGCGCGGCCCCCAGCTCCCGGCCCACGCGCCTCCCCGGCCCCCTCCTCCCGAGGCCACACCCCGGGCGCCATTTTCGGCAGGGTGGGAGAAGAGGGCTCCCCCATGACGTTCTCGGAGCGCGGGTGAGAGGGAGAAATGGGGACCCTTTTGATTGGCCGCGTCGAGTTATGAGTCATAAGAGTGCACCTGCACCCATGTGTTAAGTGCTGACCAATAAAAGCCCCGTGTAATTTACACAACAAAGAGATGCATCTCAGGAGGCAGCCAATCGGTCTCCGCCTATCCCCAGCGTCTCACTCCCTATTTAAGGAGCTGAAACACCGCCGTTCTCCAACACCTGGGATTGGCTTCCTCTTAGCCCCCCGCCCCACCACAAACAAACAAGCATCCAAACACAAATCGACAGACTCCCCCCCCCCCCACACTTGGTTTCGGCTCGCAGTGGAAATGCCGTTCCTAACTCCCAAAGCTACAGCTTTCGATTATCCCGATTAATAATGAAGCTCCAGTCCTGTAAGCTTGTCCACTTCTCAAAGCCTGCCGTTTTGTTTTTTTGTTTTTTGTCTGTTCTCGCCAGATGAATCTTCCAGCAAAGTCAGGGTATCTCTGCGAACTAGTTGCTGTCAAATCCTCCTCCGGTGGGGGCGTCACTTAATAAAGGGCCTCCATGACACAGCGGGCTCTCCGCAGCGAGCAGCCTGACCGACCGAGCGCCGAATGCATATTAATGACCCCGGGCTGGGACACTGGCAGCCTGGACTCCATTGGGATTATCACACATGGAAATTTCTCAGATTCTCAGCTATTAATCTCTGTCTGTCCTCCTGTTCGGCGACATAATGACTAATTAAACATCAAAAGACCTGCACTGGGTCTCTGCTCTGCCAGTCCGTGGCCCTGATCCCCACCCCCCCACCCCCCCTGGGGGACGCAGCTCTATGACAGGCCAGAGTCCCTTGTCGACACCCCCCCCACCGCCACCACTAAATACACACAGAGCCGAATTAAAGACAACGCTGTTCATCCCTGAAGAGGGAGGGCAGGGGTCAAGTCACACACACACACACACACACACACAGACAGATTCACACCGCATGCACCTCACTGTTAACAAGGCCCGCGGTGGGAATGGCGTGGAACTGGCGTGACATCTGTGTGTGCGGAGGGGGTAGGGGGGGTTGGAGCGGAGACATTTCACTCACGGATGACGGCAGTCCTGGGGGGACCTTCCGTATTTTCTTTGTTTGTAAGGGATCTGCAGAGAGTTAAGAGCAGCAGTCAGTGCACATGAAGGGCACGGCGCCTGAGGAAAGCCTCAGGACTGCAAAGGACACCCACAGATACAAGTACAAGAGGCAGCAGATATTTACAATCATCAGGCTATTTATGCGCAATGATTACGCAAAGCATTGGCAAGTTTCACACTATAGTAATGCACTGTTATTACTGGACTGCAAACAGACCATTAATAGCAGTGTCATTTCACAAAGAGTTTTATTTTTTATGTGTATAAATCAAATGTCACTTAACTAAACCTGAGCAAAAGCTAAATCCTGTTTGTTCGAAGTCTCTTCCTGTGCTCTGCTGTTATTGTTAAGCCAGTATTTCCCAACCCGGTGGTACCGACCCATGGGGGCCGGATCCTGAAGGGGTCGTCTTCTTGGGTTGGTGCCGGAGAAGAAGAAGGGAGGGGCAGCCTTTCCGGGTGCGGCGACGGCCGCGGGACCTGCCAGCCCCACGTCACTCCGAAGGCCCGACTGCAGGAGAGAAGCAGAGAGGCAACAGGCTGAGCGCCGATTCCTGGGGGTCTTACGGCCGTCGTTCCTCCCACTCTGACTCCTGCTCCACGGGTGTGACTCACGGACAGGCTTGGCCACAAGGCCACGTCGAGTCACAGCTAACGATGTTTTCATGGCCGTTTAAGCCCTTTTGGGCCGATATCAAAACAGCACGACCTTCAGGTGATTGTCACCATGTCATTCCCAAACAAAGGGCCATTCCAGATCGGCTTGGCGGGAAGAGGCACGATGCGGGTGCGAATAACCAGTTGAGATTTGGAACAGAACCCCTCACAATGTGTCATGGGCCCAGCGGGTTCCATTACACTTTGGTTCATGCCAGATTATTAAAATAGCCCTTCATCCACTCGCGCTAACACATCCCTTCTTGGAGGTTAGGAACTGTAAGAATCAACATTTAGCTTCTTGAATCAGGCATCCCTAAATAATAAAATCATCATAAATGGATGTAAAAAAATCTTTCCAAACTATGGCAGGAAACCTGCCATCAATGTTCCTTCTTCACCGTGTAATTTTAGCACAAACAAGTAGTTGGGGGTAGGCGGGCCCATCACCGCACAGCTCTGAAAGACCCCACGCTTAAGACTAGAACAGGAGAGTTACTGGCAGATTTTGACACACCCAGTAATACGGGAACAACTATTAACTGGGAGATGGCGTGTGGCACAGGAGCCCAAGGGGCCCAGTGCCGGGTCGCGAGGCAGTTAACATCCTCACTGAATGCAGGGAGAAATCCATAGAAGAGCAGCCGGCCTTATCGATCTCCCTCAGCCCAGGTTCCCACAGGAGAGCGACATCGATTCTGAGCGCTTTCAGCCCATGGCATCTCTGGGCCTGGCTGGGACGTGTGGGATGGCCATCCGCGGGGCGGGGCGGGACGGGACGGGACAGGGGGGCCGTGATGTGCGGGGAGCGGCGGCTCATTAAACCATCTGTCTGATCTGGGGAGCTATTGGCAGCCTCCTAAAAAAAGGCTAGATGCTTAATGGGCGATGTAGCCGCCGCAGAAGCATGCGAGGCCACGGACACTGGTGTCAGACCGTCTCCGGCGAAACACGTATCCAATTACTGGATGTCCACTCGGCGGTGGAGAGCCGGTCACGCACAGCGCCCGACATCCGCGGATTAACATGCTAATCTGGGGACGCTCGGAGAGCCACCCCAGGGCCTCTGCTCGCTCTGCCGGCGCGACCTCGGGAAGGCTGACGCACCTCTGACCCACATCCACTTGTCTAGTCATCCATCAGCAAACTGGGTTAATGGGCCCATTAATGCTCGATCTCAATTAGCATAAGCATTTGCTCACCTAATTCGGGCACTGGGAGGCAGGCGGCCGTTAGCATTGGCCGGCTTGCTGAAAGCGGACCCTCAGTCGCTGAGAGCCACACGTAATGACACCTAAGGCATGTGGGTGACATGGGGACCCTTCGTCCATTTGGCTCCCAAAAATATTTCAATAAACAATCTATTTCTGCCAGTGTGGTAAAATATAAACACATTGTTCATTATAAAATGACAGGGCCCCGCTCTTCATCGCTCCTCATTCACAATATTAGAGAGCAAAGCACAAACGGGATCGGTGACCATGACGACACACATCCAACACCTACAGGATACCTGTCAATCAGGCTGTCAATGCAAATGATGTCAATTTGCTAGCTGGCTAATTAAGCTGATGGAATCAAAAGCGACAGGCTGATTGTAAACAGCACAGCTGATTGTGGATTGGGATTGGCAGCTGATGGGCGAAAACAATTATAAAAAGAAATGAACCTAAGCAAACCGAATGGCAACTCGAGAAACTTGCAGTCACAACAAAAAAGGTTGATGTGTATCCTCAGTAGCACAAAGACACTTTGCGCCGAAATAAAACCTCTCTTAAAACCAGGCAATGTCAGCCCTGACAAATCCCTACACAGCTGACACTAGGCCACCCTAATTTAGACCTATTTGGCATTCCTGATTTAGATCCATTAGAATGAAGGCCATCAACTCGCACGACATCATTCTACTGCCGGACAAATAAAGGGAGAAGAGGTCAGGGAGAGTTTGGAGTGACAAGCTGTCAAAGGGACTGCCGCCATGACATTGATGTGCCACAACCAATCGGATTCCGGCGCCTTCACCCAATGCCGTTAGTTCCTTACAGCAATGCTAAATGAAAGACAGGGACTCTCTCCAGCTATCGGTGTCAGTCATTCTCTCTGTCTCTTTTCAGGACTTAAGTTAAAGGCAACTGGCGGCTGATAAGACACAGCAACTATAAACTGAACATACAGGCAGAGAGAATGAGGTTTTTATTGGGACTAAGCACGATTATCTTTTAAGCAAAGTTTATACAGGACAGGACTAAAGCTTCTGCAATAGCAAAACCGTCATTTCTGATGTGAGACAACAAAGGGAAATAACAGCTAAAAGCTTCAGAGGAATGCAGACTTAGGGGAGGAGCCAGGCAGCGTGGTGAGGGGGAAACATGAGCCAGCGATGGGACCCGGCGATGACAAAGCAGTCGGTCATTCATTCAAACAGGCACTGAAGGAGGCTCTTTATACCTGGAAACTCTCTCACATGACACCTGCTGCATCAGCCTCCCGGCATCTGGATGCACCCTGCGGAACAAAGGGGCGCAGACTCGCGGATAATGGCGGTAATCTGTCAAAGGCCGCCTGTCCCAGCCACAGCCCCCCCTTCTCCTCACCTCCTCACAGCACCGTGGACAGACGACCCGAACAGGACTGTCATCACGAATACTTGTGGGGTGGTGACATCCTTACTCACGCCTCAGCAAAACGCCTGAAGACTGTGGGCACCAGGTGATAATCCAAATGATTTCGGGGGCCCAGTCGATACTGGTGATAATCCCAGTTATCGGAGCTGGCTGGCGGCGCCATCAGATAATCCCTACGAACCCGGGTGCATGGCAATATTCACAGTAAACTAAGGGGCCCTGGGAAGTTTTGGTGAGAAACACGGCAACCTTGTGATGCTGGTGAGGCCCGGTGACAACCCCAGCTTGTGTGGGCCCGGAGAAGCTGGTGAGGTGGGCGACAGAACCACGGGGAGATCACGTGCTCCAGGCAGCCAGAGGACGCAGCTTGCCGGAACACTCCACGCAGCTCGCTTAATGAGACCTGTCGTTCAGTGTGTCCGCATCACAGGATAACGCCGCTGAAACAGTCGGCTCGCCTCGTCGCGATGACAGCGCCGTAACGGATGGCTCGCTCCACGAAATAATCGCAGGCTATTGCACCGCTGTGAGCACTGATAGATCGCCCGTGCGCCGCATTTCCATACACTTCTCACCAAAGATGTGAATATAGTTGCCTACTTATTAAGTTTGCAGGATGTGCTACTGGACATTTTCCAGCTTCCAGCAGAAGATTATGAAGCTGACGCCAGGCG
The DNA here is from genome assembly GCA_026779605.1 of Mormyrus hasselquistii. Lineage (NCBI taxonomy): Eukaryota > Metazoa > Chordata > Actinopteri > Osteoglossiformes > Mormyridae > Mormyrus > Mormyrus hasselquistii. The sequence continues at coordinate 8,732,508 of JAODKE010000007.1, read as the reverse complement.
TTCTTTGGCTCATTAAAAACGTAAACACGGCGTGATAATCTCTGCACCTGAGACGCCGTTTCCGATGTGCCGCTGTACGACAGCGCGAGCTCGGCCCAGCACTCGAAACACAATCAAACGGATGGCGATGGCAACTAGCGGCCTTATACATTATTAATATGACGGCTCTGCGGCCTGAATTCCTGCTGCATTCCTTCTGAAGCAAAATGACTTTTTTTTTTTCTTCTTCCTGTTTTTCTTCTGCGACTAGACAAACTGAGTCCCTGCCAGCCTCAGATCTCAGCAGCTGCGGAGCTGCAAAGATTCTTCGGTCCTCACACAAAATGTCTGCAATCCACTTTCTAAAGGCAGCTGTATGAGTGAAAGGCAGCATTACCCCCTGCGCTGATCGCAGAGGCACTTGCTCTGTCCTGAGCAGAGACTGATCTGTATAAGGGTTTGGACTCAATGCAAGGCGTACAAGTCATCAAAAACTTCACATAAAGCAACAGAATTCAGGTAAATCACGGTAAATCAACAGCAAGATCACTGCAGTCAAAGTTAACTTAAAGCTCAGCACAAACATTTCAAATGTAAACCCATCCATCATCCATCCATCCATCCATCCATCCATCCATCCATCCATCCAATCCAGTAGAGTAGTGTTTTTCAACCTAGTTCTCGGGGACCCCCAGACGTTCCATGTTTTTGCTCCCTTCCAGCTCCCAGTAGGAGGGAAAAAGGTAGATAGGGAACAAAATCGTGGACTGGGGTAAGAAACACTGCAGTGCATAATATGTAAACCAAATTGGCAAAAAACAGTATTAAGAGCCAGACTGAAAAAATGGCAGAAGGAAAACATCCAGGACAGCAATGTGGCAGTGAGGAGGTCACCTTCTGAAGCGAGAGAAAAGGGATACCAAAACTCAAGGTCTGAGAAAGTGAAGTCTTGGGGGGGAGTGAGGAGGACACTATCTCCTCTGACTTCCAGACAGAGAAGACGGGCACAGAGTGTACAGGCTGAGAATGTAGAGCTTGGGGCCTATGGGGTCTGCCCCCCCCCCCCCATTGGGCCACACTGACTCCCAGAATTCCTGACCTCCCTGAGAACTGTGGGGTGCCGACGTGTCTCTTATCTCACACCTCCGCCACATTCTCACCGAGCTTCTCGGAGGCTGTTTACAAACATGCCAGAACTTTCCCAGAAAACCCCCAATCTCTTCACCTTCATCTGAGCACTGAGATGCTTTACTCCGACGCAGACGCAGCTGGTGTGGGTACCAAACCCTCAGATGTCAGCCGTGGAAAACAACCAGGCCGATTCATTCATGCTTGGCCACATGCGTAATACATTAAAAGCAATGGATGCAAAACATGTACTGTATTATTAGCATATTACATGCATGTATTGTGCCGGCGTATGTGTATATATGTGCGTGTGCTGTACATGTGCTTGTATGGCACGTCAAGGCGGGTGGGGGGCGGCGAACTCACCGAGCAACCGGAGACAGCAGGCTCCCGGCCGTACGTGGGGAAGGGGCTTCTCTCTGTTTTACCTGTGTGCACAGAGAAGGGTAATCCCCATCAGGCAGGCAGGCAGCACAGAGATGCTGTGCAGAAGCAGACACAGCCGCTCACAAAGAGCTCTGTGCAACAGCAGTTGATGCCAAACATATGGGGATGCTTTAAATGATGAGATTAACAGCTCTTTGTTTACTTTATTGGGCAGACCAAGAATCTAGGATCTTGAGATATCTGCCCTGGTGTGAAATCCAAACAGTCTTGAAAGTCACAATCGCTGAACAGCAATTACTGCCAAATTCACAACAATGACAGACACAATACTGGAATTGTTTTTTCCCCCCACAGAAGCACATTTAATCGGTGTTATCGGGAATAAGCACGCATGTAGGGTCTGGCTCTCCTTAAAGAAGCCACGTGATGAGCCGTCGCTCCATATCGTCAGGAAGATCTGTGGAGGAGCCTTATCGTTCAGATATCGATTGCTCTAACAGATCCTGCAAGTGGACTGTGGCCCGGAAGGGCTCCATCAATGTCAGCCATCCCGTGTGTGTTCCCCACAGGTCAGGGCTTCCAAAGAGCCATCAGGAACCGGGGGAAATGACGGCACACCAACATGAATCATACTCTTCACATTATCTAAACTCAGCAGTTTTACGCCTATGGAAAAAATGTGAATCGTACATAAAATGATAAACAACTTTAACAACATCATACATTATTCTTGTCAGACTTTCAAACATTTCTGGAACAAATGGAGCTTTGAAAGTAAATTCTGTTTACTCTGGGGAAAGGTAAATATTTTACTAAGTAAAAAACTTGCACAGCACAGATTTTGTTTTACCTCTTCCGACCATTTTTTTTGTTGGGGGTGGGGGGGGGGTCGCATAATGATTTACAGTGATTTACAGTGGCATCTATTAATGGATGCAGTCACATGACCACGGATTCATGCTTTCCTGAGCCATTTATAGAAAGGTATCCTTCTGCTGTTTAAAGTTACCGAATAAAACAATTTTTAGCGCATATGTCTGAGGGGTAACGAATGTACGTGAGGGCGCACTGAGCATCCGTGGAGGAGCAGAGCAAATTAGTCAGGCTTATTACTATTATTCACTTCAGCTGCACGGCTATCGGGTCCCTAAAAGCTGATATGTGTGCAGTATCCCCTGCAAAGTGGCCCGTTCTAGGTGTGGATTCCAACTCGGAGGAGGTGATGTGCAGCCTAACACTGCTAAGTCGGGTAAAGGAAGCCCCCTTTTTTGTCTCATAATCCGAAATGTGTGATTCCGTGGTGCCGCTCGGCTCTGGTTTTGTGGCAGATGCGCCAATGGCCTCTTCCCGCCGTGACTGTCCAGGCTGTTTTTCCCGCGCGTGCGTTTTGTCTTTGCCTAATGTACCCACGCTGCCTCTCCGCAGTGAATTATTCATCGTGCGCGCATTCGGTTTGAGCCACGGCCAAGGCAGGGAGGCGCGCACGCACGCGTACACACACACACACACACACACACACACAAAAATCATGTGCCCCCCACCAACTCGAGGCAGCCCCGGGGCCCGGCCAAGCCAGGCGTGAAGATACGCCGAGGGACCTCTCAGCCAGGGCACGACAAACGGAGGGAAAAATATCACCACCCCTCCCCCCCAAGGAATTAAATGGTAAACGAGCATTTAAGCCGTTCCGAGTAACACACCCACCGAAGAGTGCATCCCTCAAAAACAAAAAATATGTTTGCATTCTCACGTCACTGCACAAAAGTGCCATCGTTTGGTGAGATCTTAAAGGGGAAGTACACCCACACTTCACTGCCATTCAGACATGTACAGAGGCTCATTATCAAGGGGGAGGGGGGTGACTTTCCCTTTATGTTGCACACATGACTGTTCCAGCTGATGACCTAAAAAATATAGTGAAAAAATTTAAGTAAATATGCGGATCATTATCTTAAAAGCTAAAAACTGGTTATAAATGACAAAAATCATTTAAGATAACACTGGAAATGAATGATCTCAAATTAGACCCGATGAAAGATGTAGGAAATGTAGAAAAATTACACTCTGCCATGAATAACAACACACACTGATCATCCACAGCCTCCCCCAGTACGAAATAAAAGCCCAAAACCTTCGGAATGTAAGAAATCAACAATGTACGGCAGCCCTAGAACTGCTATTGCATTTTGTTTAAGTGTCACTCCCGAGTGTTTGTGCCAAGTATTCTGGCTGTGAGGCCGGCGTTCGAGGGGAGCGGTGCCAACAAGCACAGCTGTGAAGCCACTGCCCCCCGCCCATAACACCCCCCCTCCCCCACGCCAGGGCTGACTGCGAGCCAAATTACTCATTCAGTTAAGGGGGACGAGGCGGCGGGGGTGGCGGGGGCACAAAGAGGTGCCAAGTGGTGGAGCAGCAAAAGGATGAACTTGGGGATCCTGTTTGGAGGTCAGTGTTTAACAGGGCCCTCGATTGTCATGGCAGCTCTGACCCCCACCTGCCCGTTCCTCCATCTTCTCCTGGCTCCGACATGATGGTTCAGGCCCAGAGGGTGTGGCCAGCAGCCTCCATATTTACCAGCTCTGGTTGGGCTCCCAGCCGCCCTGTCTATCCTTCATATTTACCAGCTCTGGTCGGGCTCCCAGCCGCCCTGTCTATCCTCCATATTTACCAGCTCTGGTCGGGCTCCCAGCCGCCCTGTCTATCCTCCATATGTACCAGCACTGGTCGGGCTCCCAGTTGCCCTGTCTATCCTTCATATTTACCAGCTCTGGTCGGGCTCCCAGCCGCCCTGTCTATCCTCCATATTTACCAGCTC
>JAODKE010000007.1:8715541-8728099 GCA_026779605.1 Mormyrus hasselquistii | reverse complement strand
CATATTTACCAGCTCTGGTCGGGCTCCCAGCCGCCCTGTCTATCCTCCATATGTACCAGCACTGGTCGGGCTCCCAGCCACCCTGTCTATCCTCCATATGTACCAGCACTGGTCGGGCTCCCAGCCGCCCTGTCTATCCTCCATATTTACCAGCACTGGTCGGGCTCCCAGTCGCCCTGTCTATCCTCCATATTTACCAGCACTGGTCGGGCTCCCAGCCGTCCTGTCTATCCTCCATATTTACCAGCACTGGTCGGGCTCCCAGCCACCCTGTCTATCCTCCATATTGAGCAGCACTGGTCGGACACGGCTCCAGATAAAAGGCCCAGTCGCCGCTGCTCTGACGAACCTCCCGCCCCCGCTCAGTGACCACCTCGCCCCCAGTCCCTGCCGTTTCTTAGTGTCACCCGGTTACCCCCAAAAGCAGAAGTGAATCTCGGCGGCCCCTGCGGCTGGCTAAGCTCAGCGCCTATGCCACACGACTGCATGTCCATTCCGGCTCAGAAGGGGTGACTGCAGCGAAACCCAACGCGTGGCATCAATCCCGCAAACTGTGATGACAAAACCCACAGATCATGGAGACGCTTCAGAAAGAGGTGAAGCAGGAGAAAAAGGGTCAGCAGTGCCACGGCCATTACACTGAAGGAGAGAGGAAAAGAATGAAGGCACGGATTTCAGTCAGGTCAGGCAGAGTGACACGGGAAATAACGGGGAACAAGCATGAGTCGTATAGTCTCCCCAACAAAACGCTGACAGTGACTGATACGTGCATTAAGCTACTTCCCATATAAGGTAAACAAGTCATTAAAATGTCATTAAAACATTTTTAAAAGTACTGAGTAAACTGCTTAATATCCTCGGCGCCATAAAGCTGAGTCCACTGTTTTACTGCGACATAAAGCAAAATGAAATTCAATGACAGTATACAAAAAAAGCAGCTGAATTACAAAACGTGTAACACGTAGGTAAACACTAATTTAATGCATTTTAAAAGCTCTGGTATGCCATAAAGAACTGGCTTTATTGGAACATGCTTTGCATATAGTTGTAGTAAAATTAATTAACCTTACCGATTAAATTAGCTACAGATTCAGCAATGGTTCGCTACGATATTAAAGAAACCAAAATCAGCTATTGTTATTAAGGTTTGAAGTCTTAATATGGAGATATAAAGATTTTCCCTAGAAAATTTTGTTTTAATGAGGCATTTAATATCATTCTTTAAAATTCGAATGGTGTGGCTCATTGCTGCCACCTACAGCTGAGCTGCATAACTGCAAAGTACATCTGGGAGTGAACTTCGATGTGCTTGTAATGCTAAAGAAGGTTTCCACAGCTATGCCAGGATGAAAGGAGAAGATGCATGACTCCCGGTGTGACACTAAACAGACTCATCACGGAAACCTCTGCCTCCATGACCTTCAAGGAAACCCAATTTCAGAACTTTGGGTCCATTACCTTGCTTAATCTTGCAGCGTCTACCTCGTGGGATGAAGCGCTTACCCTAACCTCACTTTGGGAAGCCTCACAAACCGTGAGGATGTCTGCTGTGTGGACATGATTCAGAAAACACGCTGTGGGTATGACTTTTACCACTGCTGTTCTTAGAAACCCATAAGAAAACAACTAGGTGATCCACCTTGTGGAAAAACTACCTCAGACTGTTCCCTAGTACTTGTCGTTGGCCCTCCCCTTCTGTGACATCATCTTCGGAATCTTCATAAGCATCTTCAGATAGTTTAATGATGATTTACCAAGCAAGGAATATCAGAGCACATGTCACACTGGTCATGTGGGCTGAAAATCACCTTCAAATTCTGCAGACATGTTTTCCATGATATTTTGGGAGGAAAAGCTTCATAATTATTCTGCATCCACAATATATACAGGTGGCCACCTTACCGACACCTAACCAACAGGGGCACCACCTTAAGCAGTCGTCACATTTCACACTGCATGGCAGCACGCCCCGCACGCGAGAGACGATTGTGGCGCTCGTCCATCTTCCACAGGTTGAAGCTCAATCTTCTGAATGTATACCTTCCGATAATAAGCCGCATTTACACAGCCAGAACAAGACACAAGCCATTAAACTGTAATTCTCTCTCATGATCCACTGAAGTCTGAAATGAGCCTATCCATCACAGCCAACTAACCTGCTGCAAGAAAATCATTACAAAAAAAAAAAAAAAAACAAAGGGACCAATTTCAGACGAGCTGCACCATGCCTTGTTTATTACCTCCTAATGCAGGCCTACATTATCAGAGTCCCGAATTCTGAAGAGCCTTAATACCGTTATTGCTGTATATGTTCACAGCAGGTGCAGCCAGGATAGATGGGGCAATATTCCCCAACTGTTCCATTACTTGTCTCTGACAAATTTTTTTTCTTTTAATGGACAGCCTGAAGTTTGAGCTGAGCGGTGGGCTTAGAAATGACTTCATCACTCTCCTGGAGAGGACTAGGCCGCTTTGAGTGGACCTGGCGCCTTCACGAACCGCTGACACGAGGAGGGTCCCGGGTCGTGGCAAATGAGACAATAAGCGCATCGGATTGATGGAACGGCAGCTTGATTAAATGGACAAGACACTACGAGAACGGCCCAGCGGAATATCAGAGTCCCTCCCTCATTTGGCCTCCTTGCCTCTCATCAAGAACAAAATGTACACTCGTGATGCAAATGAGACATGCTTTCAGGACGTTTCTCGGCAAAATGTTTACAGTACAATAGAACGTTGAGGGAGGTTGTGGGCATTCGCAGTGCCGCATGTTTGTCAGATCGCGCTCCTGTATTGATCGTGGCGTCACAATGCAGCCGCGAGCCTTGTTTTGATACTCTGACATACAGTGATCTAAACTCCTCCAGGGACCAATTCAGGATGAGCCACAAAAACAGCCAATTAGTGAACATGTTCCACGGGCCGCTGGAGCAGCCGCGCTACGCTGGGGCGCCCATTGTTCTCCGCCCGGAAAGCGTGCCTGGGCTTAAACAGGCAGAACCACACTCCTTAAAGAGCCATAAGAGCCGGAAAAACACAGAAAGGCAGGACGGGGAGAGAGAACACAGAGCTGAATTCACACGGACGTTTCCTGAAACCATACGCCCGTCCCCCCCAGCGCCCAGCCCCCGTTTGCATGATCCCAACTTGAGCTCCTATCCACACGTTCAGTCCTGCAAGCCCACTGCAATCCATTATCCCTGTCAAGTTAATGTTCCGTGTTGAGCCATATGGCAGAGCTGCACGCGCAACAAAGGAAATTCCTTCAACTTGTTATAATCAGCAGTTTCAGCTGTCCAAAAAAAAAAAAGACAGCTTAAACAGCTTTATTGTGTTTGGTGCATTTTCTGTTAATATCCATGGTGAAAACAGGAAGAGGGACGGGAAGACGGGGGGGTGGGGGAAGAGCGAGCACTGGGACGGGACGGGATCGCCACTCTAGATACTGTGTTAGAGCCACGCAGAAGCAGACCTGGATACCAACACACACATCACCTTGCAGATGTCAAGAAGCCTATTTCCTTCCCATTTGGATTCCCAAATCCGGGTCTGTGGTTCTGACACACTGGCCCGCACCACCCCCTGGTGCCTGCTAACGCCCTCCCTTCGGTGACGACGCCTGTCCTTTTTCCACAAGTCCATTCCCCGGGCGCCCTCTCCGTACAGAGAGGCGGAGCGGGCGGGGCAGCCGCAAAGGAGGCTGTCCCCTGACCCCCTGCGACCCTCCGTGCCGAGACAGGAGGTGCGCCGGCACCCGAGCCACAGGAGGAGGCGCTCATGCTGAGCCCAGCATCGCTTCCTGTTAATTACAGCCTTCTCAGCGCCGCCATTACTCAAACGGCTCATGCAAATGTTAATGAGCGCTTATTTGCATATTTATTTTTTCCTTTGTTGAAATGTCATTGATTATTACATTCTAGCGTGATGAATGCCGCTGCTGATACGCTCTGATATGTAATTAGTCATTAGGTGGAATGAATAGATCAATTAAAGAGAAAGAGCGGGATTAAGAGAAATCAAACAAGGAAGGATGTGAGCAGGGACAGTGAGGGAGCGGGCAAGGAGCCTGGCCTGCCAAAGGAGCCCCAGCGCCAGCTTCCCGGGGACGACAGCCGCACCGAGGACACGGCGGATAGAAGGTGGCACTCAACACTGCGCGCCTCATGCAGCCTTGGAGCACGACTCTCGAAATCAAGGAGGACTGACCTCCCGAATGAGACAGAGTCCAGCCGCTGTCTTCCTGTCGGTTTACATGTGAATGTCAAATTCACTTATTTATTTATTCATCTTAAGCCAGTAGTATTTATTGGAATACTCTGCCCCTGCAGACCCATCAGGCATCCTGCCCTACTCTATTCAATTTCCAGCGTTGTTTAAAGGAAGAACAAAAAAAAAAAGGGGGGTGTGTTTTCATTTGGCCTCTGCGGTTTCTGAGCTTAAGTATCCTCTAGCCAGTACTTGCTATTCACAGATGAAAAAAAAACCACATTACTGGGGACCAGATGGGAACATTCCACATGACCAAACCAATCAATCACCTTGGTGGGACGCAGGTGCGACACAGCCGTGCAGCAACACACCATTTCACAGTCTATCGGGCACAAACACATGGCGACCAATCAATGGCCCCCCGAGGACCTCTGGGAGGGGGTGGGGAGCAGGGGTAGTGGGAGGGGGGGGGCAGCTTCTCCGGAGTCCTACTGGCTCACGGTTGATGACTTCATAATCACACATTCTTGCTCTCACCGTAGGACACTGACCGGCCGTCTAATCGCTAAAGTGTGAATGCTAAACGAGTAGCGCCAGCGTTGACAGCGCGCCCGACAGCACGGGGTGTGTGCAATGGCCACGCTGACGCGCATGCGCGGGATGGGGCCAGACCTGCACAGTGGAAAGTACATCAAAAAGCAGACACACACAACCATCTAAACAAAAAAAAATGCACTTAAGAGCCTTGGAAGGGCCACAAAAGCTGGTCTTAATATCTCCGGAAGGATATTTTAGTCAGGCGGAGATCAATGCCAGCATTATTCAGCGTGCCACATCAAAGAGGCTGCGCAGGGCTGGTATCCACCGCATGGCAGCCGTTCAACAGCCAGACGTCAGCGTGCCCAGATGAAGGACGGCACGGGAGGAGATTAGGTCAGGAATCCTGATCCGCCTCGCAGTCACGAACCTCCACGGGCAGATTCCCTTTCACAGAAAGCACAGGAGGTGAGCCGCACTTCTGACACACCAATAGGAACGAGCTTCCATGGGCGGACTCCTTTAACAGAGAGCACAGGAGGCGGGCCGCGTTTCCGACGGACGAATAGGACGGCGCGAATTAATTCGTTTCAGGGATGCCAATGGCGTTCGCCAGCAAGGGCGATTTATTCTGTGATGACAGTGTTTTTACAGCTGGGAGGATAATCAATAAGGGGGAACGGCTGCGGGGACTGGAAAAGCGCAAAGCCCCCCCCCCCCCCCCCACCCAATGGGCCGTGCCACATGAGGCTGCACTAGTGACAGGTCCCGATGCCCAGCCTCTGTGGGCCACTCTTAATAGCGCATCACCGATGGTAATGCTGCCGTCGGCTCCGCCTACCCGCCCCCCCCCCCCCCCGCTTTCCCCGGCGGGGGGGGGAAAAAAAGGGGGGGGCCCCCAATCAGGGGGGGGGGCGAAGGGGGAGAGGGGGGGGGGGGGGGGGGGGTGCAGGGGGAAAAAAGGCAGAATTAGTGAAGGGGAGAGGAGGCAGAGAGAAAGGGACAGGATGAGAGAAAAGGTGGAGAGGATGGGAAGTATGGCGGAGAGCCTTCATGTGGGAGGGTGGGGTCACCCCCCCTGTCCAAGCCGAACAAGCCGTCTCCACACGCCGCCCCCCCGGCACGCTGCTATCAGAGATGCACACGCCATCGTTCACATTCATTAATGTCAGGGGGGGCTGCCGTCGGCCACAGCGCCATTTCGGGGACCCCGCCAGCAACAGGCCCCCTCCCATCAGGCAGCGTCAAATCGGGGAAATTCAGATTGCAGCCACTCAGCTGAGCGGGGAGTGCAGCAGCTAAAAACAGCTCAGCTGGAGAGAAGATCTCCTTTCTCCTCCACTACCAGGAGGGACTGACTGGGGCTCGGGGCTGACGAACAAGGGAGCAATTTTTAAATTCAAAAAAATAAATAATTGAAACCAAGACGAAAACAACGCCACCAGTTTTAGCAATGGCATCACAGCGCAGCTATAAATTTGTGCATTTCAGCTACAGACAGTAAAAATAGCAACACATTTTTCCCAGTCACATTATTTTGGGATAGTAAAATATTTCTACATAAATTTGATCTGCAAATTTACTAATGCTTTTTCTGTCCTACCCAAAAACTGATGTCAGTTTAAGATAACATGCCACAGTGTTCTTTGCCATCTTAAATCACATTTTCTCATGATTTCCCAAAGTTTTCCATTTTTTTCCCCAAAGAATTGCACAAGTACGAGTTCAAGTGATGTGGAGAGGCCAGCCGATAAACGAAGCACGCGCATGCTGTCGGAGAGCGAGGCAGAATCCCGGGACCGTCGATACGGCATCCTGGTGGGTGCGAGTCTGCGGTAGCAAGCAAATGCGTGGCGCTCAGTAGCCAAGATCGGAAAATCAGCCAGCTATTTTTATTTCCTTTTTATTTAGCAGAAGCTTTTAGCTAAACAGACACACATGAAAACGCAGAATCAGACAGTCCCTGGAACAGTTGTGGATTAAGGGCCTTTGCTCAAGGGCCCAAGAGCAAACAGTGGCATCACTCTGCTGACGAGGGGATTTGAACCAGTGACCTTCCAACTAGGGATGAAATGGTACTGGTTTCATGGTAAAACACGGTAAAATTCCTGATGGCTAATATTACCTTTTCAAATTTTAATGATAATTAAAACCGTGGTTGAATATTGCACTTTGAAATACTCAAGTTAAAGGAGCCCTGTTATGCTTTGCCCATTTTCCCCTTTCCTTTCATGTTTTAAATAGCTTTATGTGCATGTAAACAGTCATGCAAACAGTCCCAAAGTACACAGCAAAGAGAGTAACTCTCACCACAGAAACCTCTCATATCTGTCTGAAATGCCTTGTTGAAATTCTAGGCCTTTATTCTGTGACACGGTGAGGTCACCTCGTAACATAATCCTTATTGGCTGCCTGCCTGAAAGGATCTGTCTGCAGACTGCAAGGCATTGTGTAATGTGTAGGGCAAGCTGACCAATCAGAATACACTGGACTCACTGGGGGCTAAAGCTCTAACTGAGCATTTCAGAGTGAACAGAGATGTACAGTATGAGAAAAATGTGTTTGTAGAACATTGAAGCATGAAAATCTATACTAGTAGACCCCAGAAATAAAATTATGAACAGTGAAAATGAGCATAATAGGGCCCCTTTAAATATTGACCAGCACCAAACAAAGCTAGTAACAGTCTCCCAGAGGCCGGTATGCAGGCACAGGATGCAACGCGCTTGTCATGTGTCAGTGAAAATATGGCAGAAGGCAATTGCAGTGCTCCGGAGATTTTCCGGAGATTAATGTCTTATATGGCTTTCATACGTTTACGTAAGCTATTAGCCATGTCATTATTTTAATGTTTGTACAAACAAAAAGTACATACTGCTGCTAATTCGTTTATGGTTTCCAAAACAAAACTTAGTGCAGTGATCAATTTCTTTATCAATACTTCTTGAACATTTTCATCACATTTTATCAGTACTGTGATAATACTGAAAACCGTGATCATTTAGGTCACTGTAATCATACATATTCATACCATCTCTACTTGCAAGCACAGGTACAGTAACCCACAGAGCAACAAGCTGCCCCCAGTACATAACTACCAATGAATAGCAGTGATTGACCATCATAACCTGCACCATTCAGATTCCTTCTCCGCAAAATGCAGAAAGCACTGCGATATGAAGTGCAATATTTGCCTGGTGAAGTTCTCAGGTTTCTTCATTCCAGAAAGGGTCTGCTGTTAAGCATCCGAGTCACCTCCACATCATGCTGGTCAAAGTCTGCCGTCCAGGTAATTTAGTGACACCTGACTGTGGCTCCCTGGAAACAGCTAGGAGATACTAGTCCAAGCTACTAAACTAGTCTAGTTGACAATACCAAGTGAAGGGAGAGCCTTGACGGGGTCAAACTGCAAGTGACCGGCTGGGTTAGTGCCGTGACTTTGAAAAGCAAAGCAGTTTAGTTCACGTTACTGACTGGGTGAGCCTAGCTTAGACTAGAGATTCATTCATGATGCAGGTTTTAACCTCAACCTCCACAAAATATAACGTACAATATTTCATCAGATTAAAAAACTGGAGAACAGAGACCAATAATTCCATTTAGGCAAATGTAGTTCTTTGTGCGGTCAGCCATAACAAGCATGCATCAACGTACGCAGTCAAATGTAAGGACATCAAAGCAAAACCAGCCTTTTCATCGAAGGTACTGATAAAATTCTGAGCAAATCGGAAGGGAGCGAGATCCGTGAGAACATCTTTACCTGGGATATTTCAACAGTAAATAAGGCAGAGGTGGCTTATTAAATGAAAAGAAAAGCCCAGAAGCCACCACCTATGGGTCAAGACGGCTAAACACGAACCTGACACTTCCATTGTCCAAATTAACTCCCAGCAGTACAAGCATGAGAGCAAATACACCAGGCCAGCTGGTTAGATCACTAACTGAAGTAGCTGCGGACCATTATCATGTCCATCTGGTCCAAACAAGAAAGCATCTTGGGAGTGAACCGGTTGCCCTCCTATAAACTTAGAAACCCTTAATCTAATCACGCCATCAGTGGTCTGTCTGCAACCATTTGCTGGTGTCAGTCACCTGACCCTATTATCAAAGGGACTCTTTATCTCCAGCATCATTAAGCAAACTGCGAAAGCACCAAGGTGTTCACTTTCACGCGATAGTCACGGTACTCCCATGCACAAACACACAAAACATGGATGCAGATTTTAGGGAACCTGCATGCAGATTAGCACAGTATTAGAAGGGTCAGAGAGACGGCAAGACAACTGCTATTTCAATTGTACAGCAGTTGGTTTCTTTTCTTCCACTTCCAATCTCTGAATATTGCCTATTTCCACAAAAACAAGGCTACTGTAGCTACGCCCATCCTGCAAGTGACATGACATCACGAACGAACTGATTGAGGGCGTTTGGCCAGAACCACTGGCATGGTGAAAATAGTTATTAGTGACAATTATCCATCAGTAGCGGCAGGGGGCGCTGTGTGGCTCAGTGGGTTAGGATGCTGTGCCTGAGGTTGCGGGGTGGTCAGCTGTTCAAATCCCATGGTCAACAGAGAGCCTCAGTGTTGGACCCCTGAGCGCGGTGCTCAATGTCCAATTGGTTCAGGGACTGTCTGACCCTGTTCACTCAACTGTATGTCACTTTGGATAAAAGTGTCCATTATATACGTGCACCTCTAATCCAAACTGATCTCCACAAAGGTTCCCCCATACTTTGCTGGACTTTTGACATCCGGAAGTTCTGAATTGCAGATTTGCACGCTGTCAGCATTTGACTTGGGTTAGGTGGTGCCCTATTGTGTCAGAGGTCACAGCAAACAGGAAGTGGATAAAGCAGAGTTGGATGAAAAGGCAGGGCAGGAAAAAGAGGCCAGCCGCCAGCCTGGATGGCAGATTCTAACAGGGACGTGACCAGAGGGGGATCATTCAGGTCCAGAAAGTAAAAATCCGGACCAAGATTTTGTTTCAGCCAACGAGTTGAGTATAGAGTATAGAGTATAGAGTATAGAGTACTTAACAGGTTGGCTGAAACAAAATCTTGATCTGGATTTTTACTTTCTGGACCTGAACTATACACCTCTGGATGTGACCCTCCTGCTGGTGCTCAGCCTCACATGGGAAAACAGCTGTGGTTGAGTCCTAAGCTTGGGTTTTGTGGGTTTGGGTCCCATCTGCGGGCGATGTGTTCCCTTTGATGGGCTGTGTGTGGCTCTGAAGGTTAGAATGCTTAGTCAGAAGGTTGCTGGTTTAAATCTTGGAACACGGCCCTTTAACCCCCAGTTGCTCCGGGGATGAAAACGTCTGATGAATAAATAATAATGTGAATGGAGGGCTGCAGTCCCAGGAACCACCACATGATGGGTTGAAGGGAAGGGAGTGTAGCCCTATCACAGCAGTAGGTCTGAAGCCACAACCAGTGTGGGTAAGTTCTCATCCCATCCTGCCCCCAATGGCCTTATCAATACCACCAGAGAACCGGCCGCCTAGGTATCTAGCTGCTGTCCATTTTTTGACAACCAAAGACAATAAAACAATCACTTCATCATTAATGAAATGACTAATGTAATTAGCAGTTAGAGAGATTAACAAGGAGTACGTGAGTACTGGGGGAGGGAGTGGGTGCGGGTGAGAGCCAGAGAGGGGAAAGACAACAAGATAGCAGCTGTGTGAGACCGTGTTAGAAAGAAATCATTAATTCGTGCGTTCGGGACGTGCTGCACCGGACGAACCATAAATTTAAAGTGTTTAACAAGCTTATCTGCAGGCAGAAGGAGGCAGACAGGCTGATAAGTTTGTCAGAGGATCCGGGACCCCTGGATGGAAACGGAGCAGAGGGAGTGAGCTGCGGATGGGGCGTGAGTTCACCATGGGGGGGCTGTGGTGCAGCGGCGTGAGACACCCAAAGGCACGAGTGTGCACAAGGACAAACGCACAAGCAGGATGAGCGACCAGTGGCACGATGGCTTAGTGGTCAGCGCCGCTGACACACTCCACACGGTCAGCACAGCACACTGTTGACACTCCACACGGTCAGCACAGCACCACTGTTGACACTCCACACGGTCAGCACAGCACCACTGACACAGTCCACAGTCACCTCCAAGGTCGGGAGTTAGAACCTTGTCCTGCATGTGTGGAGTTTGGGGTTCTTTCTGTCACCCAGGCTTCCTCTAGAAGGCTATAAATTGCCTGTAGTGTAAGTCTTCAGACTGGATCTGCTCCTTCTTCTAATTGTGGAGGCAGTGGGACTTAAGGTGAAAACTGTAATCTCAGCCATCATACTGATGAACACCAAACTGAGGAGAAACATCTCACACTGCCTCTGTACAGCTTGATATCTCCCCCTCCCCCAGCAAATCCCTGTGCTCAGCTGTAACAGTCAGTACTGAACACAGAAGAAGCTGCCAAGCAGAGCAACCAGCAAACGCCAACACAGATGCCCCCCCCACCCCCCCAGGGGACTTAATCCCATCACATTACTCCACACAGGCTGGTATCCAAATTAGATGGAGAGCAGCTGTCAAAAACCTACATGAGAAGGTCGATGGCTGAGCCCGGCAGGGGCGGAATGCTGGGAAAGAAAGAAGCATGTCGCTTGTACCCAAACTCCCTGTGAGCACCTCCTCCTCCTCCTCCTCCTGCTCCTCCTCCTCCTCCTCCTGTCTGATTTCTCCACCCCACAGACTTCTCTATCTGGGTTAATTGATTTTTAAAAAGACTATTGTTGATATCAAATGAGCACATCGCCGTGAAGCTATTGATTTTTTGACACAGTACCACAGGAAATCGTTATCACCGCAGCACTCTGACCCTGCGCTAATAGGTGGGGCTTAACCTCCGCTTGGTGACGAATCTGGCGATTTCTTCACTATAGGCGCCATGGCTCGACTCCAGCAGCTAATAACCACGGTATCGGCGAGACTGGGGAGCAGACTCAGAGCTGGGAGGGTCGTACAGGGCTCTGTCCCACGCCAAGATATGCCAAACTGGTCAATCAAAGGAAGCACGAGGGGTCCTGAACGCGGCCGAAGCTCGTGTGTGTGCCAATCGCGACCGGCAGGTGCAACGAGAGCCAATGAAACCAGAGACTGGAAACACAGACGCCCAAAGCCACATCACATGACCAAGAGAACCAGCCATCCCACGCATGACGTTCCTAAAACCCAGGGAACATAGCCGATGCAAAAAGCAGCACCTTCACGTGGGTCATCATGAAGGACCCAGAAATGATGGGTCGCTTATGAAACATCCTCGGACACTTCACGGGGGGAAATTTCTACATCCCCTTTCCATGTTTCTACAACCATTCCAGCAGATCTTTGTTCTCCAAGAAATCGCAGTTTCATTGAAATGAGAAAAATTTCACGATGTGGGTCAGATGTTAAACGATTTCCATTTTGTCCTCCGTTGCATATTGTAGATAAGGCTGCCTGCTTTGCACAGACGAGACCATTCCCATCAGATGCTCCAAGCTGAATGTTATAATTACTACTATGCCAATGTTTACACAGCCAACATCTCGGTGTTCCTCTAGATAAGCGTGTCAAACAGAAAAAAACAAATGAAAAGAATTTGGGTAACTCTGTTGTAACTTTTCATTCAGTACCATGTCTGGATAAAAGGAGTTTTACCAGTACACTGTGCCCTTACCAAAGATTCTTAATTAAGAAACTAAATGCTAATTAACCATGATTTGGAAATATATATATATATACACACACGTGGACAAAATTGTTGGTACCCTTCAGTCAATGAAAGAAAAACTCACAATGGTCACAGAAATAACTTTAAT